>CABFWO010001333.1:0-39730 GCA_902155825.1 Timema genevievae
ACCCTAACTTAATACTATGTATATATGACACCATGTGATTGTTGACCCTAACTTAAAATTTAGTATAGTTGGCATCATGGGCTTGTACCTAACTTAAAACTATGTATAGTTGGCATCATGGGCATGTTGATCCTAACTTTATACTATGTATAGTTGGCATCGTGGGCACGTTTATCCTAACTTAATACAATGTATATTTAGCACCATGTGCTTGTTGACCCTAACTTAATACTATGTATAGTTGGCACCATATGCTTGTTGACCCTAACTTTATAATATGCATATTTGGCATTACGTTCTTGTGTACCCTTACTTAATATTATATATAATTGGCACCATGGGCTTGTTGACCCTAACTTAAGACTTTGCATATTTGGCATTTCATGTTTGTGTACCATTACTTAAGATTATATATAGTTGGCCCATGGTCTTTTTGACCCTAATTTAAGACTCTGCATGATTGGCATTATGTGCATGTGTACCCTTACTTAAGATTATATATATTAGGCTCCATGGGCTTGTTGTACCTAACTTAATACAATGTATAGTTGGCATCATGTGCTTGCGAACCCTAACTTAATGCAATGTATAGTTGGCACCATGTGCTTGTTGACACTAACTTAAAACTATGCATATTTGGCATTAAGTGCTTGTGTACACTTACTTAAGATTATATATAGTTAGCACCATCGGCTTGTTGACCCTAACTTAATACTATGTATAGTTGGCACCATCGGCTTGTTGACCCTAACTTAAAACTATGTATAGTTGGTACCATCGGGTTGTTGACCCTAACTTAATACTATGTATAGTTGGCACCATGTGCTTGTTGACCCTAACTTAATACTTTGTCTAACTTTAAACTATGTTTTGTTGGCGCCATAGGCTTGTTGACACTAACATAAAATTTTGTATAGTTGGCATCATGTGCTTGCTGACCCTAGCTTAATATTATGTATAGTTGGCATCATGTGCATGTTGAACCTAACTTAATTCTATGTATAATTGGCATCATGTGCTAGTTGACCCTAACTTAATACAATGTATAGTTGGCACCATGTGATTGTTGACCCTAACTTAAAACTATGCGTATTTGGCATTACGTGCCTGTGTACCCTTATTTAAGATTATATATAATTGGCACCATGGGCCTGTTGACCCTAGCTTAAGATTAATCATATTTGGCATTACGTGTTGTGTACCCTTACTTAAGATTATATATAATTGGCAACATAGGCTTGTTGACCCTAACTTAATATTAAATATATTTGACATTACGTGCTTGTGTACCCTAACTTAATATTATATATAGTCTGCACCATGCGCTTGTTGACCCTAGCTTAAGACTATGCATATTTGGCATTACGTGCTTGTGTACCCTTACTTAAGATTATATATAATTGGCAACATGGGTTTGTTGACCCTAACATAAGTTTATGCATATATGGCATTACGTGCTTGTGTACCCTTACTTAAGTTTATATATAGTAGGCACCATGGGCTTGTTGATCCTAACTTAAAACTACGTATAGTTGGCCCCATCGGCCTGTTGCCCCTAACATAATACTATGTACAGTTGGTACCATGTGCTTGTTGACCCTAACTTAATACTATGTATATATGACACCATGTGATTGTTGACCCTAACTTAAAATTTAGTATAGTTGGCATCATGGGCTTGTGCCTAACTTAAAACTATGTATAGTTGGGATCATGGGCATGTTGATCCTAACTTTATACTATGTATAGTTGGCATCATGGGCACGTTTATCCTAACTTAATACAATGTATATTTAGCACCATGTGCTTGTTGACCTTAACTTAATACTATCTATAGTAGGCACCATATGCTTGTTGACCCTAACTTTAAAATATGCATATTTGGCTTGACGTTCTTGTGTACCCTTACTTAAGATTATATATAATTGGCACCATGGGCTTGTTGACCCTAACTTAAGACTATGCATATTTGGCATTACGTGCTTGTGTACCCTTACTTAAGATTATATATAATAGGCACCATGGGCTTGTTGATCATAACTTTAAACTATGTTTAGTTGACGCCATCGGCTTGTTGACCCTAACTTAAAACTATGCATAATTGGCATTACGTGCTTGTTTACCCTTACTTAAGATTATATATAATTGGCACCATGGGCTTGTTGACCCTAACTTATGATTAATCATATATAGCATTACGTGCTTATGTACCCTTACTTAAGATTATATATAATTGCCACCTTGGGCTTGTTGACCCTAACTTAAGATTACTCATATTTGGCATTACGTGTATGGTTACCCTAACTTAAGATTATATATAGTCTGCACCATGGGCTTGTTGACCCTAAATTAAGACTATGCATATTTGGCATTCCGTGCTTGTGTACCCTTACTTAAGATTATTAATATATAGTAGGCTCCATGGGCTTGTGTACCCTTACTTAAGATTATATATAGTAGGCACCATGGGCTTGTTGATCCTAACTTAAAACTACGTATAGTTGGCCCCATCGGCTTGTTGCCCCTAACATAATACTATGTACAGTTGGTACCATGTGCTTGTTGACCCTAACTTAATACTATGTATATATGACACCATAGTGATTGTTGACCCTAACTTAAAATTTAGTATAGTTGTCATCATGGGCTTGTACCTAAATTAAAACTATGTATAGTTGGCATCATGGGCATGTTGATCCTAACTTTATACTATGTATAGTTGGCATCATGGGCACACGTTTATCCTAACTTAATACAATGTATATTTAGCACCATGTGCTTGTTGACCCTAACTTAATACTATGTATAGTTGGCACCATAATGCTTGTTGACCCTAACTTTAAAATATGCATATTTGGCATTACGTTCTTGTGTACCCTTACTTAAGATTATATATAATTGGCACCATGGGCTTGTTGACCCTAACTTAAGACTTTGCATATTTGGCATTTCGTGTTTGTGTACCATTACTTAAGATTATATATAGTTGGCCCATGGTCTTGTTGACCCTAATTTAAAACTATGTATAGTTGGCATCATGTGCTTGCTGACCCTAACTTAATACTATATATACTTGGCATTATGTGCTTGTTGAACCTTACTTAAAGCTATTTATAAGGTGCATCATGTGCTTGTTGAACCTAACTTAATACTATGTATAGTTGGAACCATGGGCTTGTTTTCCTAACTTAATACTATGTATAGTTGTAACAATGGTCTTGTTTTCCTATCTTAATACTATGTATAGTTTAAACCATGGGCTTGTTTTCCTAACTTAATACTATGTATAGTTGGAACCATGGGCTTGTTTTCCTAACTTAATACTATGTTAAGTTGGAACTATGGGCTTGTTTTCCTAACTTAATACTATGTATAGTTGTAACAATGGTCTTGTTTTCCTAACTTAACACTATGTATAGTTGTAACAATGGTCTTGTTTTCCTAACTTAATACTATGTATAGTTGGAAACAATGGTTCTGTTTTCCTAACTTAATACTATGTATAGTTGTAACAATGGGCCTGTTGATACTAACTTAATACTATGTATAGTTGGAACCATGGGCTTGTTTGATCCTAACTTAAAACTATTTATAGTTGGAACAATGGTCTTGTTTTCCTAACTTAATACTATGTATAGTTGTAACAATGGGCTTGTTTCCTAACTTAATACTATGTAATAGTTGGAACAATGGTCTTGTTTTCCTAACTTAATACTATGTATAGTTGGAACAATGGTCTTGTTTTCCTAACTTAAAACTATGTATAGTTGGAACCATGGACTTGTTGACCCTAACCTAAGATTATCTAATTGACAACATATTCAAAATTCGGGTTAATTTCCTCTAAAATCCTAGCTTTACCCATCTCTTTTGATTTCGAAAACAAACAAAAAATAGCAGTTTCAATAATATAAACTTTCCAACAATATTTTTAAGCCTGCAAGAATGCACTTACTTCCATCAGTTCACAGAGCTTCCCTCTGGTTATCGTAAGTTACAATAGTTTTAGAGGGCTTCGAATACCGGACCATAGAACATCCCTAACACATGGGTACTACGAATAAGTCTTTCAACATTGCTGCTCTTCGATAATTTAACGAAGTTTTACCAACTCGTGTAATTTAAGATACAGTACTTGTGAATATAACTATTCACAAGAAATCTCTGCAAATTAATATGTATCTGTCGACAAATCTAGTATTTAATAATAGATTTTAAAACCACCCCAAATTAAAACTCGTTTAAATAAGATAATATATTAAATTAATTAAATATATATTTTATGAGCTTGGCTAGTAAATCATAAATATTGCTGAATTATTAGTAAAATTTTAATACACGCCCTATTTAAGTTATAAAATGTTTTTATGTATGTTTTAAGTTTATTTTGATTGTTCTTGGAGGGAGGGGTATTAATAATCTGGGCAGCTCCGTTGATTCTTCTGGCCGTACAGACAACATAACGAGCAACAATAAGAAATAATCATTTGACACGGTAAATAATAAACACCATTCGTTGGATTACATATTTTTGTAAACACAAACTATCCAGCAAAACCCAAAGCTAACCTTATATTTGAAGACGTTGACTTTGAATATTTGCAAAATGATGGCTGTAGTATTGTTTATAAAAATTCACATAAAATAAAAGCAATATTTTTTTAAGCTATAACACAACAGTGAGACGATATGACGCCCGGACCGAACCAACTCGTACTGAGTTTTTCTGAGAAATGTTATTCACATTATTCTATTCTGATATTTAAAAACACTTTGTAATAACTGTAGATTATAATAAATTACATTTGCATTTATCATTAGTTATAGGTAATACTACAATTGTCTAATAAAACTGCTACCGAAAAGTGATAATTAAAAAAACTTCTCAAACGCATCTTATACTTACAAATTTACCAAAAACCGCGGAGTAGACTTATCTATCAACGTTTTGAAATTGACCGATTATCTTATAAATTATAATAGAAATGGATTTGCGAAAAGCTCTGCTTGCGAAATTGTTAGGTAAATTATTTGTTGCAAAAAAATGAAACGATTTTGGTAATTTGCCTAGGCCTACATCTTGTTAAATATCAATTTTACAGATAAATATGTAGAGAATGAAATAATGCGCAATAAAGTGATTACCGAGTAATTTTTGATTGAATATTGAGTGCGAACTTTAGGAAATAAAAACAGGGTTTGGAGACAAAACCAACAAGAAATATTCTGCATTTAAATGTTAAGTGATTAAATTCTATCAAAGTTATTAATTTAAAAAAACACACACATTCAATTCCTATTCATGTCTGACAAATATTTAAAAATCTATTATACTTATCGGTAGTATTCCATTCTAGAAGGAGTTGCACTGAACACAATAAATGTCGAACCATTTATTTCCCGCCGTGCACAAGTAGACGTGTCAACACACAAAGAAAGTTTCGTAACAACTGTCTCGTTTGAACTTGGAACAGTTTTGAAAGCGCCAATCAACAACACCCTCTAGTGGAGGGAAAAACAACACTAGGCTATGACGCGCCAATAGAAAACATTCTCTCTCGGAGGTGGGAAAAAGTAGTATAGACATTGGTCGGTTTGAAGAAAAAAAAAAGTTATAGAACAAAGTGTAACTATTGTGTTGGCCATTGCGTGAACTATTAGAAACACGTTTTATAATAATCAATTCTTTATATTGAATAAAATACTACAATATATTACTATTGCTGTTAAACACAGTATAACAAATTAATATACTAATAAAATAATAGTTTTATTTACACTAGCCTAGCCATCCCTTTGTTTGGAACGGTTTTCTAAGCAACAAAAGAATAATCTACCATTTAAAAAAAATTGACAGTATGATTAAGAATTAATATAGGCCTAGATGGGTATAAATACCCATAGGCCTAGTTTTCAATATTTGGTAACATACTTGTAATGTACCTGCATACAAATAAATATTCACCTGTTCGCCTACACTATTTGACCAATTTATTATTGGTGAACCAAAAGACAAGAGTGGTTTTGTTATGACGTATGGACCGGATTTTGATTATTAGCCCTTGATCGCTAAACATAGGCAGCTGAGAGAGATGGTATGCATTTCATGTTATCAAGAGCACAATATGTTAGTTTTATATCGCCTTTAATTGGCTATTCCGTTTGTTTGTCTTATTTTATGAATATACTAATAAGTTAATACAAGCCACCCCTTTGTGAAGCCACTTTGATAATACAATTTTGACAGCGTGTACATAAAATAAATTTAAAAAAAAGAATTATTAAATAAATAAAATAAAGGAAACAATCTCGGGGCGATGTAACGAAGAAAACAGATCTCGGGGTATCCTCTGGGTTTTAAAATAAATATGCACCGGCTCCCAGAAAGATGATAGGAATGTTCTCTTGTCAGCCCTGTTCCTTTATCCCAACAATAAAAGTATACAAAACTGTCCCTCACCTTGGAACCGAACCTAGGTCTTCGAAGGCTGCCTACGCTAGAGTTCCAAGATGAGACACAGGTACCGAAAAATTAAAATGCTAAGAGGGTATTGTGTTAAAAAAGATAACTAAAATAATAAATAACAAGAGCATTAATAGATTTGCTAATTTAAATTAGGCTATATAATTTCTCAGGGTAGTATATGCTATTGCGTTTTAGTTTAAAAAATAAACCTGCCTGTCAGACGTCATGAGTAGGAATACCATCTTTAACAAAATAAAAAAATATAACTTACATATAAGTATAGTGAAGCTGGAGTAAAAGTAATAAATAATATAATGGTTTAACAAATAAAAATAATACTGGGTAGTATGAAATTCTATTAACAATGAAAATAAGATATAATATACTGGGCAACAATGAAAAACTAAACATAACACTAAGCCAACAATGGATTCCTTTTGTTTAACAATTAGGTTGGCTGAAATCCTAAAAATTTAAAGTCCTTTTTTAATTTTCCTTAAGTGGGAACAGTCACTAAGCTGTAGTAAAAGAAATCAAGCTATTGGTCAAATTAATGAAAAATCTAGGGGTAGTAACGTCCGTAATAATTTTAGATTAGTTTCTTAAATTGACAAATTATATATATATATTGACTGTTCAAGAATTAAAAAATAAAACTTTGAAAAATACTATTTAATCTTGAATATTAATTTTGACTTCTGGTGATGCGGATGAAAGTCGATGAAAGACTTAATGTTTAACAGAGAAAAGAAAAATGGCTGGAGTTTACCTGAATTGCTGTAGGCCCAACCAGGAGAAATCCTTTTTTGATTTTTCTTGTCAAGGTTGTCGATAGTCAGTTCATTAAATTGTCTCTTCATATTTGTACTCACTTCCCCATGTCCTGAGTGGTAAATTTTGACACCGTCTTAATTTATTGACATAAAATTATTTAAAATTTCTTGCAATACTTCCGAAACACATACATTTTTCGCGGCGGTCCCGTCTTACCTCTTATTTCCCAAGATTCCTTTCGGCTCGAAGTGGTCTGACGTCATATCCCATTAATTTGAAAACTTTATATATTAATTTGCGTGACAGATAAATGTTGACAGAAGATAAATAATTAAAACACAATGTAACTTATCCAAGTCAGTATATAGAAATGATCTCCGGACTTCCTTCTCTAAATCTTTCAAAGAAACGTCAGTTGTACAGTTCTTTATTCAACCAATATAATCATATTATTTAAATCACTTGTGTTTTGATAGAATATTTAAACAGACGTCATTTTCAGTACCAGGTTATCCGCTAGATGGTATCACGGTCTTCTCTTTTCTTTTCAAAGCGCGCGCAGACGAATTATAATGGCGGTCAAATGTTATAATTTCTTTCCCACTAATTAATTATGTAAAATAAACAGCTTCGTTACATAAAATGTCTTCCATATTAAATTTAAAATTTACTTAATATTAAACTTGTCTTCAAAAATACAACGTCGATATTTAAGTAGAAATATTAATTATATAAAGTATGAAACAGATTTAAAAAAAAGTTCACAAGAGCCTAAGGTTCTCCGCTAGGAGCGTAAAATAAAAGTCAAAGATATAGAAAAACATAGCCAGCTAACTAGAATCCTACAAAATCATTAGATCCACCAAAGTAAATATATGTGGAATTAAAAATCTATTACATCGCGTCTATTTTGGCTTTGGTCTCTTTCTTTTTCATACAATATGGTTTTTCTGCTGAAATATTTTTTAAAAAATCGCCACGAACACCACCCAGCGGTAGAGCACTAGACGAGAATCCACCTCTCAAGGTATTCGCTTTGTACGTTTCGGGAAAATACGAGTCTGTTCGTTTTATCAGTGTATTCAGAACCAACTATTACAGTCAACACCATAAGATCTCGCCTGATACAGTGAGTACTAAGATCTGGAAAAATACTTACCATAAAGAACAATCTTAAAATGCTAGAATTAATGTAATAGGGAGGGTGCCAGTAAGTCTTATCACACTTACAGAGGGAAAATATTGATAGTGGCCTTGGAAGAAGACAGACTAAAAAAATTGTATTCGCATTGATAAGTGTAATCTTGTAAATAAAATTTAAACAAAATTTCCGTATGTTGTTATAGGAATAATATAACTTAATAGGGGTGTGTACAGTGAATAATAAAATAGAGCAACTACAATTGAGTTTGTTTGATAAAATAAAAATGATGCGATCCTGCCTGTTGGACGTCCAAATAAGTTATTTCTACAATGAGGCATAAGAGCCTGAAGGTAATCTTTATTTATATATACATGGTGATCCAAAAGTCGCGCAACCCTATTTTTCCAAGGACATTTCTCACAAAAGAACATGGAAAATTAACATGTTGGTTATATGTGTGTCGACATTGTAATGTAATATATATATATAATATGATACTGAGAGATTCATGTCTAAATTAGTCACCGATGGTTCTTACAAGTTTATGGGTTTAATTTGATAGTGAAAACAAATAACATAATTTAATTTTATAATTTTACCAAAAATAATTTAATAACATACATTTTAAATCTTAGTTCTAATTTGTCCAGCTATTTGGAATTATAAATTGGCCTCGAAGGTCTTCTAGAGAAATTATATAATGTCCCCACCTGGATAAGTGAACTGATGATGTAGATACTTTGAAGTGGCAGTGGCGTCACTTTTAGTTTAAGACAAGAAATGTATATGCACTTTAGATTTATTTTTTTATCATTCTCTCACGTCCACCCTCTTGTGAGTTTTGGTCCACCAGCACATGGTGAAGTCTGGTGATGATCTCAAACCCGAAGATCGCATGTTTCAGGCGCAATTGGCCTTAAAATCTTTTTTAAAAAATGCCAGAAGCACAAGTTTTTATAGTCATGAAAAAGCGTCCTTTTTGAGAGAGTCCTAGAGGGGTCAAAGTATTGTCGTCTCAACAATAGAAATGAAAAAAATTAATAAATACAAGTGTAGTTCATAGAGAAAGGTATAACCACAGTGAGAACTCCTTGGAGCATGAAAAGAACACGTATTTCAGTTAGGTGCAGAAATGGAACACCCTAGGTACAAGAAGCATAAAGAAGATGGCCAAAAAAGACTTCAGAGTAGATGGCAGAGTAGAAAACCGTGTTTAAAATCCATATGAAATCAAAAATTAATTCAAAACAGTCGCTATATGATACCTGGTCAAGAATTGTCAGTCATTTCTTCATTAGATTGGTTCACAGTCATACCGCTAGATGATAGTGTAGGTTCGTCGTCTGTAGAGCTCTCTATAGTAAGATTACGGCCAACGATTGAAATGGCACTTGCTGACAAGGGCGGGCTGTGATTGGCCCACGTTACTCCCGCACTGGCCACTGACCTAACTGGCCTCAAACAGACTGTTGGGTTCTTATGGGAAATATATTGCTTTCGAGACATTTTCCCTCTTTACTCGAAATTACGCCAAAATATTTTGTTTTTGGATGTAGAACACATTGATAAATGGAAGTAGGAATCCATTCAATACCAACTGGACCAAAAATTAAAAAAGAAAAAGAGTTTTGCTCAATCGAAAATTGAGATTGAATTGGTAGCCGGGAAAAACTTCACGGCTTTGTGATGTCAGTTACTTTTTGATTTTGATTCATTTTTAGTAGATTTAATTAATCATGTATCAATATGTTTTTTATTTTTATGTCGTACGATATCAATAAATTAGTATTAAATTTAAATAGTTTGAAGCAGTACATTAAACTTAAAACAAAATCGTGTGCTATAAGTTATAATAAATAGTCACAATATTTATAATAAATATATTACAATGATAGTGAATGGTTTGCTCCTCATATGCTCAATTTACTTGTTGACTTAAATAAATAAGCTATCATATCAAACAAATCACTACGAAAACACGTTTAAGTCACCTTAAACAATTTTCATAAAGCCCTAACAACTAAATCAAATTGATCCGAAAAAAAGGGAATATTTTTCTCGGACGTTCAAACAACATTGATGGCCAAACTTAATTTTGTTAATGTTGAACAAAATGTACTTATTTTGCATTTTCACGCAAAAAGGCTTATCTATTATTAAGCTTCAGGTTAAAACATAACGATTTAATGCCATTTTTTAAATACATTATTAATTAGGGATCTTACTGATCATCATCATTATTCCATATTTCAGGGTAAAAAATTGTTGACCTGTTAAAGGAATTTCTTGGCAGGGTGATTATCGCGGTTGTTTTCTACTGCCTTCTGCGTTTTGAAGGTGAACATACAGCAAAAAATATCCTAATCTGAACCCAGGAAGGGAACGTTTCCACTATAGAAAAAACCCAACCCAGCCGGGAATCGAAACCGATACCCTTGGACTGTCAGCCAAATATGCTGACAACCACAGAGCTGGTCAAGATATGAAAATGCCAACCTTATTAATGTAAAATAAGCATAGTTTCGATTCTAACTGTACTAACAATTTTTTTAACAATGGTATCACAAATTATACTTAAAAAATGCTAACGTAATATTATAAATTCATGTATTACATTTAACAATGTTAATGTGTTTTTGTAAAAACTGTACTTTTTTATGCTATTGATCAGAAATAATGCCAATGTATTTAAGATTTTGTAAATGTGTATTTCTTTATCATACCAAACTATATATTCTACTCTTACTCTTACTCTACTCTTACTCTTACTATACAGAGCTCTAAACCATACCTGCTCTCTAGCGCTTTCTATGATTCTTTTTAGAACTATAATCTATTGTTAGTTTTATTAATTTTTCTTATGTTGGATAAAAGCGGTTAGTTTATTGCATTGATCTCTATAATACATTGATCTCTATACTATAACTGGATGGACATCTGTGGCTGAAATTTTCGAGCTGTCGTCTGCATACAATTGGGTAAGAGAGAAAGAAACTTTCGGGTATCTCTTTCTCTCTTTCACCCATACAAGGCAATGTGGCATTTTGACATCGTTCATTAATTTGATTGACTATATGAGATACATCAATGTGAGAGTGGTTAAATAAAATAAATATGTTATTTAAAGCTTTGAAGAGCATATAAAAGTTCAAAACTGGTTAGTTTTTTCTTTAAATAAGTTGATGTAACCTAATATGTACGATGATTTTTGAATAAATATTTTTAGGATTAAATATAATATTAGGGGTAATTAATCAAATTGTTTGTGTAAAACTACCCTAATTTCTAAAAGTAAAGTATCGTGTTTGTGTAACGACAATCTTCCAAATGACTTGTGGCATCTCGAGGAGAATTTAGCCATTTTTTTAAAAAGTTTTTGTTGAGTATTTTTCGGGAATGCATTTTTATGCGGGAGTTAGTTTTAGTGTCCTGGAGATCGAGTTAGGGACAAGCAGGTAAGTTAGGGGTAACTTTTGATAGGAGTTGAGTCGAGACAGGGGATGTCTGCCATACAGTGGCGTGTTGTGATGTCAAGACTTGGAACCTTAGATGTTCGGCAAGAGAGTGGTTTTGTCGCAGAGGTCTGACTACCTTGTGAGTTTTAGGGGGCAAGCAATGGGACCTGGACCACCGGTGGCTTCCAGATATTTGAACAAGGTTTGGACCGTTAAGAAGATCAACTCGTGTGTGTATGAAGGCCTGAGCAAAGGGATTGTATGACGGGAAGTATTTTGAGGATACGTTCCAGTTTTTGGGAGATAGCCTTTATCGAGATTGTTTTTACTGTGCTCTCTGGGAGTTTAAAAAATAAGTTCATATTATGCCACAAGTTGAATACGACTTTTTCTGAACTGATTTTGTCGGAGGAATGATTACAATAATAATAATAATAATAATAATAATAATAATAATATTTCCAAGTGTGAATTTGCATTCAACTACTAAAGTTTTATTTTAGGTTGTGTACAGCATGGTTCTGTGCGGAGGAAATTAGGAGTCTGTGTGCTGTGGAGATGTTTGACCTTGAGCTTTTTCCTTTTGTTTTAATTTGGATAATAATGTGTCCTCCCGAATAAATCTACGGCTAGGTGATTTTAGATCCCTAGTTATTAGCTATTTATTATCATGTTGTTAAACAGTGTACTTGTCCAAAACGAGCCGACATTGTTTTGGACATCTGGTGGATAGGTAGTTGTTGCTCGTATGGGAACTTTTAGTTGGCCGCTAGGTTCATAAAGTAGGATTGAGGGCAAAGGATGCGATTGGCTCAAATAGTGAGTTTGGACATAAGGCTTTCAAGAGAGTGTTGAAGCATCTAGTTGGAGTTCTCATATAGCGTATTTGACCTTAAGCTCTTAATTTCTGGAGTCTGCGGATTCATAATTTTTTCCTCTTAGCTATGGAGTGTAAGCCTTTTTTAACATGTTTGTAAGGACTGTAAAGTCCGGATACACACTTTGTTATTTTGAAGGAAAATTTAGATAGGTTGCTTTCAATACGAGTGAAATTTTGGGAAACTCTCCTCATTTCTTAAAGCGAAGGGGCTGTAAAATGGTTAGGGTTTTAGGCTCTTAAAATCTTGACCATTTTATTTACATAAAATATTTGTTTGCCTTTATTTATATTCAATATTATTGAAACACATTAATTCATTATCGATGTAATAGGTTTGCAAGTTACCAGTATTTATAATATTCAAAGACTTTAATAAACAGTTTATATTTCATTTTAGAAAATCCCTGCTCTCTCTTAAGTTTATTAGAAAGTATGTTAAAATTATCAAGATACTAAAGGATGATATATTAATTTATCCTATCAGCTAGGCCTATTGTAATATTAATAGCCAATCTTTCTTAGTCCTAATTTAATCTGTATATTACTAAGTTATTCAGTTAAAACGTTAAATTATAAGAAAGTGTGGGGTTTTATGTTAATTATAAGTGGCCCAATTTATAATAAAAGTTGTAAGCAACATTATATGATATAAATCTCAACTCTTTAACTTTTTTTTTAGGCCTTTTAACTTTTAAATCTATTATCTTTCATTCTTATAAAGTCATTGTTTGGATTTAAGCCTTCGTCTAAATTGATTACTTTTAATGTTCACTTTTAAGCATCGTGTTTTGTTTTATTTATATCCGGAAACTGTGAGATGCGCGCGTGGCTTCTGTAGGGTTTTAGGCAGCTAGTATTACAATCCCTGTCAAATTTCTCTAGCCTAAGAAGCTAGTTTCGAGTCAAATGTACCTAAGATATTTTTTTATCACCGCGCTGTATGCTACTACCTATAAAACTACTCAAACTACTTATAGTACTTATAAAAACACACATGCACACACATACACACACACATAATTAATCACGCCGTTCCGTTACGGGTAGGCAAGAAACTGTGCTTGTAGCTCAAAAACTACTCCGTACTTAATCCATCCTCACTAACTTTCTCCAAACTTCCCTGTCCTTGGATACTTCCTTCAACATCCATACACCGAGTCATACATGCTCTTTTATTATTAACATTAAGCCACGTTCATTTTCGCGATGTCCACGACATATATTAAAAAAAAATTACTATGTGTAGAAAATTAATTTAAACGAATCTATTGAAACGATATTTGATATATTTAGTCCAATATGGCTTTTTTTGTTATAAAAAAAACTGTAAAAATATTTACCCCAGTTCACGTTCCATGCCATCCCAACATAAACATTTGTTTATGCTTTTTATGTAGGTTGACTAAGCATAAAATAATTTAGAAATAGTATTTTCTCTTTTTATCATAAGTTATTCGCACAAAAATATTTGACATTAAAAAACAAATAGTATTTTCATAATTTTCTGATGTTGGTTTTGGCTTCTTGAAATACGGTACCTGATATTTTTGATGTTATGAGAATCAGTGAATCGTTTCCGTGCTATCTTTAGTTTAATCTGGTCCAGAGATTTACACGGAGCCACAGCTTCACGTCAATTCATTGCCATCTCATCTCTTTGTTGAATGTGTGACTTGTACAAATGAGCATTCATCCGTTGTCTTTTGTCAAACTTGGGTTAGTAAGCAAACTCTTCGCAACCAGATACCGTCCTTACAAACTTTACAGAGGTATTCCTCCGCTACAGGGACCACGTGGTTTAGGTTTAACGTGGGAATGTAGGGGACCCGAGAAAAGGCCAGTGTTCTTGCAGTTTTTATGGCAAAACATTTTTTAGACCATAATAAATCAAATATTACTCCAGTACAAACATATAATTTAATTTTCTTCACATGATGACCTCAAAATTTCTTGGATATCTGTCGAGAATGTTCTGGAATTTAATGACAACTTTTTTCTATTAATTTAAAAAGTTTGTTAGATAATGCTCATGACAAATATCCAACAACTGTTGAGGTCACCGCCTGAAGAAAATTAAATTCTCTGTTTGTACTGGAGTAAATTTTATTTATTTTGGCCCCAAAAAAAAGTTTTGCCACAAAAATTGCAAAATAACCGGCCTTTTCTTGCGTCCCCTTCTATCTCACCTTAACGCGCTACTCTCGCAGTGGACTAGACTACACACATGACGGGGAGATCAAGGTTCGAATCTCGGTTGTGTGTATTGAGGCTTATTTCGAAAATGATTTTCCATTTTACTTCCACGCAAATGGGGGGACACTTTCTTAAAATATAACCTTCCCAATCACTATAAACCATTAGTATAATTAATACATAAGCGTATAACCCGAATGGGTTGTAAGAGAGTGTTACAAAAAATTATAAATATACCTTAACCATAATTATCTACAGCCTGTGTGCCTGAACATTTGGCTGACTATACAACCTTATTCTGATCAAATGAATAGTTAGGTATTTAATATTAAACTTGTTATTATGACGTAATAATTGATTTACTATAAATATTGAGTGAAAATATCTTAAAAAATAAATCACAGTTTACTATCAATAAATCTTTTTAAAATACAGAAACTTAGTGCTGTTTTTTTCTGTTACTCCTGGGTATTATTTATTATCAGACGAATACAATCATTACACTGCTTTCTATCCATTTGAGTAGGAACATATTAAATAGAAATAGTCTTTGGATTAACGTAGTGGAGCTATTTATCGTCACTGTAGGGTGCTCTTAGTTTAAAACAAATAGAAATCCTGAACTTTTTGGCTCTTTGCTCGTGTAACTAAACTTATTTTGATTGTCAAGTCGACATTTCAATAGTGTATCTCATCACGTGACATCTTAACCAGTAGTTCACTCTTTTCCCACAACTTCTTGGCCAGCGCCACGTTTTGAGCTCTACGAGACGTCTTGGTTTCCTGAGGAGAGAAGAATATTGTTTTTTTAGCACCGCGTCTTACTGTCCGTTCGGGTTATACACTCATGTACTAATTACGATAGTGGTTTTAGGGTTTAAGACGGTTATATTTATAGAAAGTGTACCCGTATTTGCGCAGAGGGAGTGTGGAAAATAATTCTCGAGAAACCACCCTTAGTAGACCCGACCAAGATTCGAACCTTGATCTACCCTTCATCGGTAGTCTAGTCTACTGCGAGAATAGCGCGTTAGACCACGCAACCACCGAAGCAGTGAAAGAAAATTCGAAACGAGAATAAATTCCCCGTCTACATACTCGAATATCCTTGAGGCTCGTAGCTCGTAAGAAGAGCTTAACTCCTCAATAACAGATTGATTTGATCGATGTACTGTAGCACCTCGTAGAGATTTGATCAACTTCAACCTTCTTAAGGAAAGCCGTTACAGAGAGCTACGGAGAACTAATCACAGGAAGTCAAATAAATGAACAACAAGACGCGAATCGAAATGAACGCATAAAAAGGAAACAATCATCATTTTCTAACATATCTTATTTTAATAATTTATCTATGTTTAGTACCAATTGATAGAAAATTTAAATCTATTTTGGCTATCGCTATTTTGACTAAAAGTACTAAACAAAAATTAAACATAGGGAACATATTGACCATTTGTTTGCTTATCTAGACTAATTTGATTGGTATAAGTATCTAAGCTATTATACTGTTCCATTGAGTTGTAAGATATCACGTGGCCAAGGATTCAAAGTGTGCACACCATTAAAAATCATGTGGGCTTAAGGAATAAAAGGTTAGGTTGATTATAGAGTAAATAGATAAGGCTCATCTTGTTTATATGTGTCAGAATAGTTACGTACGTATATGATTGTACTGTACCTTGCAGTCAACGAAATACTTCCCCGATATGCCTTCCACTTCCTCCGACGCAGCCAGATATATGTTAGTCTGAGCGCCCTCCTCTGGGGTCTAGCAGGCAAACAACAAAGTTACGTTAGTACACTGGATATCTTTGCTGAGGGAACTTCATGTTTAATGGAGAAAAGCTTTATCTTAGCTCTCTCTCAGTTAACTGTTGCCAAATCTCCTCGCTCTTAGTTAGCTGTTGCCAAATCTCCTCGCTCTCAGTTATGTCTGAAGGTGGTGTGCTGGGGTAAGAAGGAGCTACTGGCCAAATCTCCTCGCTCTCAGTTATGTCTGAAGTTGGTGTGCTGGGGTAAGAAGGAGCTACTGGCAACCTCGACTAACCAGCGTTGCCAAACTTGTCTTATATTTGAGGGGAGATTGACCACATGGAAACGAGAGAATGACAACATTGTCCCCCAAAAGTAGCCGCACAGATACCTCAGAGATGATATGCAGTGTATGAGTCCATATCTGTGGGGTTCGGAGGGAGGAAGTACCAGTACAGTCATACATATACATATACATAGTGTTTCCCAACCAGTGGTCCGCGTACTGGCATCGTTCTTGCTGGTTCACAAAGAAACTCTCAGTTGAAGGTATAATTGTATTTTAAAAACACTATGAATACATTTTGTTTAAAAATTATTCAGATTTTATTTATAGCACCACGTCTTGCTATCCATTCGGGCTATACGCGTATTCAATAACTACGCGAATGCTATAGGCACGAGGGCAGTTAAATTTAGAGGTAATGTACCCGCACTTGCGTGAAGGGAGAATGGAAAGCCATGATGGGGGAAAACCACTTTCAATACACCCGACCGAGATTTGAACCTCGATCTCCCCGTCATCGCCAGTCTAGTCTATTGCGAGAGTAGCGCGTCAGATCTTGCGGCCACCAAAGCGGGTAATAACTAATATTAAGGTTTACTTTGGTTCAAACAAGTCTATAATCTCACCCTTTTAGAGATTCAACAGAAACTAGTCCTGCTATATAAATGCCTGAGATTGTCCACTAATCCCTATCTGGCTAGTCCTTCAAATGGGACAGGTAGTATTACTGGTCCGACTAGAAAAGGTTGAGGACAACTGCCTTGAATAATATTTACATCCACTACTGTTTCCAGCCTGTGGCCTGGGTCCATATTATATTCTCCAGTACCTGCTTACTAGGCCTGTCGTAGCTTCATATGTCTTATAATATAACTTACGACTAGGACAGGCACAACATCCAGTCCCCAGCAGTTAATTTATCAATGTGAAAGGGTGAACACATATTTTCACCAATGATAAATTTTTCGGCCATGCCAGGAATCGAACCCGGGACAACTTAACTCAGTAGACAGACAAGCTACGATGTTGGATTGCCTGCCTTGAAATATATTGTATGGTAAAATAGTTGTTTGACGGTTCTTAAATGAACGAGTTCATACCGTGTGATCGGGGACATTACAGGGAACGGAAATAACCGGCCTCAGCCGACACACAACACTTTGGATGATGACTATGTGGGTTTCCCCTTTCATAGTGATCCCCCCAAACACACATTTATTTGAGGTATTTAACCTGCACTTTCTGAACCGATTGATTATAAGTATACACGAGAATTTCTATGTGTGAGAGCGAAAATACTTGTAAATTTTGCCCGGAAAGATATTTTCACATATCTTCCAGGGTTATTTTACATGCCACAATTGACATGGTGTGCTATGGATTTTTATTTCTCAGGAAGAATGAAACCTAGGTCGGGAGAATGGGAGGTAACTATCGGTTTTCTTAGAGAGGCAGCCATTGCCTCTTTGTCCAGTGGCAGCAATGTAAAGTGTGAACTGTGTTCTTTTCATTGTAAAAGCCATATTGAGTTTGTTCCTTTTATGTTTCTATCCACCTTTCCTGTACCTTCTTCCAAACACACATCCTTAATAAATAAGTAATGTAAATTTGTACCTTGGCGTAAAACTTGATCACGATGTCGAGTAGTGTTTTCCTGAAGTCACGTAATCGCCTGAACACTTCCGTCGCCACAAAACCAGGGTGAGTGCTGTTAGCTGTGACGCCTGTAAAGTAACAAGGGGAGTTGTCAATTTGTTCACGAGGGCCGACAACACTTGAGATAGAACTATACCCACTATCATAGCTGAGGGAACTGCAGGTCTTATGGAGAAAAGTTGATCGTCAGTCAATTGTTGCCAAATCTCCACGCTATCAGCTATGTCTGAAGGTGGTAAGAAGTAGCTACTGGCAACCTCGACTAACCAGCGTTGTGAAACTTGTCTTATATTTGAGGGGAGATTGACCACATGAAAACGAGAGAATGACAACGCTGTGTCCCAATGGTAACCATGAAGTTCCCTCAGAGATGATAGCCCGTGTAGTTAGGGTTATATGGAGGGGATTCGCACAACATTTTCAAAAAAGTCTTGACCTGATATAAATATACTTAGGGCCGGTCTTATGATTCCTGGATAAACATTAATCTGGTAGATAAATATTTCTATCTGGTGGATAAGTTAAAAGTGCGTCTTATGACTGCAATATAGAATTTATCTGCCAGATAAAATGTATTTATCTATCACATTTTTATCGGCAGGTTTAAGTACCTGATAACTTTTATCTGAAAGTTAAAATTCGTTGTTGCAATAGTGACGCGTTGTTTTTAATGAGGTTTCGCCAATCAGAATCGGTTTTTAGGTTAAAATCTTGGTTCACGTATTTAGTAAGCACAGGTCCGGGCTCTAACTATATAAAGTTAGAACATTGAATTCACACTTTTATATAAACTGACAAGCTATTTGTAGAGTTATAATTATATAAGAATTAAGAACAAATTATTTAAATGTGAGTACAATAAATTAAATGTTGTGAACGTTGTACCCAACTATTGACCACATTTTGGCGGACACCGAAATTAGTACTCGCAGGACATCTTAGCTTCTGCACCCACGTGACACCATCTGTTTCCTCGCACTCGTTTAGCTGCCATTATTTAACAAATGTTGAGCGTTGGCACCACTTGCTAGGTTGTAGCGGTAGCGTCTGGGCTTATACGCATGCGCGCACAAGTAAAAACAGTACCAACTTTGCATTTTCTGCATAAGAATATATTTATCCTACAGATAGCTATCCGGCAGATAAATTCAGTTAATGATATGCGTAAAATATTAAAGTGGCTGATAAAGGTTTACTTGTAGCTAACTTTAACCTCCTGATAGCAATATTTATGCGGTAGTCATAAGACCTGCCCTAAATAAAATAGTAAAATGTTATCAATCTTGACAGATTTTTTTTTTTTTTGTTTTTCCTAAAAGGTTCTTTATAGAAAAATCCTATCTAAATTAATTATGACAGTGGCGTAACAAGGGCGAAGCAGGTGGGGCACATGCCCTAGGCGCCAAATCAGCTATAGCAATATCAGCAACAATAATATTTTTAATTTTTTTTTAGCAATATAAGTGTGTGTGTTTTATGTTATTTTGTAACTAATTTAGTAACGAATAACCAATCTAAGAATTAAGCTTAAAGAACAGTTTTCAAGGAGCTACATCAACATCCATCAACCCTACCCACAACTCTAACAGAATTGTTGAGGTCACTTTTCTTTTTAAAATAGTTATCAATGACTTAATTTAAGGGGTATGGGTTGGAGAGCTAATTTAGGGTAAAAGTATGTAAATATACTGCGCGTCTGTGCTACATTACTCGTAGCCCAGTAGTTATCCAGTACTAATGTACTGTTGTCCGAATGTACTAATAGTACATCCTTTCAGTGGAGGATCTTTACATGTCACTAAGAGATGAGGTGATGGTGATACCGAGAATGGGAGTCTGGAACCACTCGTGTTCGAATCTCGGCCTGGTGAACTGACTTTTTTTTTTTACCAAATGTTGTCAATCTCACCCTTCACGCAAATGTTGGCATATTTCCTACACATTTTACCATCCTCATCTGTATCCAACACCACATCTTACTACCCGTTCGGGTTATACGCTTATGTTCTAATTAATCTAGTAGTTTTATTGATTGGGAAGGCTATTATTTAGATAAAGTGTACCCACATTTGCGTGGAGAGAGAGAGTGGAAAACAATTTTGGAAATACCACCCCACGGCTAAACTGGACGGTATGTAGGACGCGTCGCACGTAAAAATAAAACCCACCGGACTTACCAGAGCCTCGCAGTTTTCTGGCCAACTCGTTGGCGACCAGGATGTTGGCAAGTTTACTGGTACTATACAGATTCTCGTCATCGAACCAATCGTCCGCGTCCAGACTGGTGACGTCCAACTTGGACCTGGTGTGGAGGATGGAAGTCACCATGATGACACGACTTGGTGCAGACCTCTTCAACAGTCCTAGTGAACAAGGGGCGCTTTTTAAACACCGTCTGTCTATACATTGCGTATTAACAAGTCCTGAGGGTTCGGCCAGACTGGCGAGACAGCGCGTGCGTAGTTAGCAGACTGATCCTAGTTCATTAGAGAAAATGTCTCTGTCAAAGACACTTGGTACAATTCTGCTCCTCGAAAATTCTTACAACAAATATTGTGTATTTATAAAAAAAAATATTTAAAAAATTGAGTGCATCCAATTATAATATTGAAGTATTTTGACATATCGGGTTTACATATTATATACATTATGTTATTTATGGTCTTACCAATTAAGTTAGGCCATTAGTAGCAAGTGTGTTAAACCTATTAATAATAGAAAAAAAGTCAAATATCATGTGAAATTGAGAAGTTTTGCTAGCACTCAATGAACCAAACATACAATAATATTGCCTAGAAAATGTAAACTAGACTGTTCCGGCTCGAGCGCGCGCGCTTGAAACATAGAACCAGTTCTATCTTTCAAGCGCGCTCGCTCGCTCCAGTCTGGCCGTAGGGGCGTATTAAAGTTGGGCCACGAGGTCCTTGGTAATTGTAAACAAAGCGTACTGATGTATTAACTCGGACCACGGTTGTTTTGGAGCTACAATTAGGAGGGATGTAAATGTTTTCTCAAGCTGAGCGAGAAACCGCAAATGATCGGTAGTAAGACACAACAAGATAAACTAATCCAACCTAACCTAACCTAATATAAGGCAAAAGATCGGTATGGCCAAACTCATATCTACCCGTAGGTCTATTATCTGTTATAATCCTCCCTCCTGGTCAGGAAACGTGGCCCCACTAAGCTATGAAATTTTGGGACAAGGGCTCCCGTGGCCCAACTGTTATGACCCGATACGCAGTAATCCGTAGAGGTGCGATCAACTTTAACTTTCTTCAGGAATATCTTTACTGACGGCTACGGTGATCCAAATACAGGGAGATTAAAAAAAAAAAGAATAAATGTCCGAATCAAAATTAAATTGTCACCATTTTCTAAAAGTGTTCTATTTTAATTCATATACCTTTAATATCAATTCATAGAAAACTTTAACATATTAAGGTTTTTGTTATTTAAATTTCGTTAATTTCATTAATTTCGATATTTAAATACACTGCATATCATCGCTGAGCGGACTGAGTCTCCATCCGTAAAATGTAAACAGCAAGAAACTCCCAGTTTGCTATCCTAGCGAGTTTTTTTTCAATCTGGTTTCAAAAGCCAATGAAATTGGTGTACTCTCATGATACTGGAAGATTCTAGAAGCTTTCTTGTTTGACTATAACCAAGGAAAAGTGCTCTTACGGCTTTACTTGGTCTATAACCCCCGCAGTAGGTGATCTTAACATCAGAGTTTCGTATTTTAACCCTGCCGTGTGTTGATAACCTTTTGTTCCAACTGTGTTAAATACTGTGGAGTAGTGTGGCCTTTTTATTTGAATAAACTTAACATAATTATAGACCTGTTAGTTTCATGACTAGCTGAATGCCCGCTCTCCGCACGGGATATTGTATGCTAATGTCGCTGAACTTGAAGTAAATGACGATTCATAGGTTTGTACGTGGAACCGAATGATGGCGTCATCAGCTGAGCGCGGCTGGACAGGTCTCTACCCTGGCCGGGCCCTCTCACTCACACAGACATTACAAACACCACAACATTCAGCAAAATAAAAACTACAGACTTCTACCGTCTCTTGGAGTTGCATATTAAAACGTAATTACATATTTTAATTAATTGTCTATATTCATTTTTTCCCCACCCCTTAGAAGCATATAGGAGGTTAAAAAATAATTGCTATATTTTTTTCGAAGGCATTATTAAAACAAACTTATCGGATTATTACCCTCTGGACGGTTAAAAAGAATTTATAAAGCAATATTGTTGATCAGGGTAGCTACCCCGATTTCACCCCCTTGATCACAAAACATCGGAATGAAAAATCTTTAGTTTTCCTAACTACTGTAGCCCCATGGCTTCTTTGGTGCTGACTGACAGTTCACAGCTGACTTCTGACAGTCAACATTTAGGTATATACCTAAATGTTGACTGTCAGAAGTGACAGCTGCTAAATACATGGTTTTTTGCAGATCATATGGTTCGGCGTAGGGATACATAATTTGGTTTGATAGCTTTTAAAAGCCGTCATCTGTCAGCTATGAGCTGTCAGTCAGCACCAAAGAAGCCATGGGGCTACTGTAGCTTATAAGGAACACCTGTGCCGAATTTCAGCCCTCTAGCTTCGTGGGAAGTGTGAGGGTGGGTGGGTGTGAGGGATGGGGTGGAGTCGGGTCGTGTCGGGTCGGTCGGTCAGGGCTTTCACTTTATATGTGTGTGTATGTATATATATATATATATATGCGAGAGACCCAGCGTTGCAAGGTTGGCAGAATCTATAACGTCCCCACTACATACCCCGCATACAAACAAAGAACTGACCTAACAGGAGATTGACCAGCAGGAACGGCCCGAAATGGTTGATCTGCATCTCTATCTGCAGACCATCCTGAGTGCGCTTCCTCGAGAGTCCAGCGGCTCCGGCATTGTTGACCAACACGTCCAGACGGCTCTCCGTGGTCAGGATCACGTGAGCGAAGTCTCGTACCGACTGCAAGGATGACAGGTCGATATGGTGGCCGATCACTTCCTTGTTGCCGGTCTTGGAGATTATTTCTCCTGGACAAGGGGAGGGAAAAAGTTTGGTTTATGGGCGACAAAATTCAGGTTAAGACATTCCGATGGTTTTCCTTTTTAACACTGGAGAATCAGCTTGTTAATATGTGTTATATAACACACAAACACACAATATATACATAAATAAGAAAAATAATTCAGACACAGAATAGAGAAACTTATAAAAATTAGCATATGAAAATTGCAAATTTAAATCAGAACTGATGAAAGCCGAACCAACACATTCCCTAAATTAGGCAACCCGCTCGTCACCTGTGCATCATTCCCCGCCTTCTCATTTATTATGAGTCAATAGACTAACTCCATTTTTATATGACCTTCTCATCATTTGGGGTGGTTTAATATAAGATCGTTAAGTTGGGTTCGAAATGAGAACAAACCCACACAAAAAATTAACTATCCTAACTTTTCCTTCTAAAATTCAAAATATATGTTTGTTTTTTACCATTGATGTAAAAATAAATTTCATAGGTAATCAAACAATTTTTAAATTAACCAATGTCGAACTAGCCAGTTCCTACAGTATTTTAGTTTGTGTAACACACAATTCGTATGACCTGAATAAATACAATATTCACCCAGTAGATACATGTAGTTTAATTTGTTGCACATAATAGTTTCGACAGTTGTTGAATATTTATGGTGAACATCTTGGACTGCGATTGACCACCGATGCAGTTTTCATGAGATACATTAAATGAAGCGCCCCGGAACTAACGGGTTCATCATCCCCGTGTCGAACATAACGTTCAAAAGAGATGGATACTATCCGTATTGTGAATGAGCACCACTTACTGCAAGCCTGGTTGGTCTTGTCCATGTCTCTGCAGGCCAGTATGACCCGCGCACCCCTCCTGGCCAAGTCCAGCGCCGTCTCCTTGCCAATACCTGACAACACAACACTTTGTAAACCAGTCTCATCTGGTAATCGGGACCGAGCATGCGTAACAACATTCTCAAGGGAACCCTCCCAATGCAACGCACCTCTGTACGCCCCCGCACGATAGCGTCCATCATTGCAGTCCCAACTCAGCTCGCGAGGTATTATGGGAGTAGAAGGGAAAAGAAAACACCTACGATATGACAGAAATGTGTGCAGTACATTCGTATTTGTATGATTACTTGACATTTTCCGCGGTGACGATGTAGGACAAAGTTTCTTGTTAATAAATACAGTATGTCCTTATTATGACAGAATGAAGATTTGTGTACCGTGCTTGTTTGTGAAGCCATTATTTCAACCATGTTCAGTATTAGGAACTTCTATTAACTCTTTATCTCCATTAATGTTTAATCAGAAATGCTCCACGTGCAATAGTGTTTGTGTGAACTTACTATTTCTAGCCGACTCTGTCATAGAGTTGATTGGCATGTAATGCACGCACTTAGTTCTAAATCATACCGGTACGCTGCGCGCCTCACAAAGCGGCATCAATATTTTGATGGAGTGAATAAAACGTGCAGAGGCGCGCAGAATGGAGCAATCTCTTGCTCTTGTGTGGGTGGATCACCAGCAGACATAAGGGAAGGTTTAATTGCGATAATCCATATTAACATATCCGGCCGGGGCTTGAACCCCAACCTCCACGTCATCAGCAGACCAGACTAGACGAGCCTGATGGCATGACCTGCTTGCTGTGTGGGTTTTAAATGCATCGCTACCCGCGTCAATCGCTGGGTGGTCCATGACGTCACACTCGTAAAAGATTGGATTTCCGGTGAAGAGGATGTTGGGGGTTGGATGTTATGAGGATATTTTTAATAGATAGTTTCCCACTTTCTCTCCACAAGAATGCGGGCACATTTCTTCTAAATTCTACCTTACTCACCCGCACCTCATTAGTATAAATATGCGGATAGTTCGGTAAGACGTTGTGCGCAAATCCAGTTGTTGGTAAATAAAGGATCTAATTAATTTTAACCCCAATGCAATCCAAGGCAGGTCTGGACAAGGGAGCTAACAGCTGATGAAAAGGAAAAAGTGTAAACCTACTTGAAAAATAAAATTATCTTAACGCTTCTGTAAAAAAAAAAAAAATGGGAAAAAGGATTCGACCAAGCCTTGCGGCTTACTAAAATTGGACCAAAGTGAGATACGTAATATTTGAATGGCCCTGTATAGGATTCATAAATTGTACGGTGTTATCTAAATAATATATAATTCAAATATAAATATTCCTGTTATATTATGTAAATTACTAGCCTTTATATTTTGTAATAGGAAATGATTGGCTATTACCAGGTTTCACACATACAGAACACACCTGTGTTGGCTCCAGTGATTATGACCGTTTTTCCATCCATTCTTCTCCTACTTGTACACTTTCCTTTACATAGCAGGAGGTAAAGTTTTAGTATTAGAAGAGCTACCGCGATTAGAAGCAGGAACTTGCCAGTTAAACTGCACAGTAAGCAAATTAAGCCCATAGCTGCACTCTGAAATAAAAAAAAAATACACGTTTCATTAAAATAATGTATCTCTAATAAGAACACACATATACTTCCCGACGTACTTGTGCAGCTGTGATCACGTAGTCTAAGTTGTCATCGCAATGTACTGAATTGTCGGTGAAATGGAGTTCAATGTTTAGTTCTTTACCGGGTGAATTGAGAAGGATTTTTTTTCATCCTCGCCCCACACAAATGCGGATGCATTTCTTCTACCTACCGTCCACCACATTGGTGAGCGACCTTTTTAACCCCTGAACTGCAATGTAAGGGCAGGGATACCAGCAACATGTGGTTCCAGTAAGAGACAACGGCTCACACAGCCTGAACATCCACGGAAGTGCATAGCAGAATGTTCCCTGGGCACCTCGTTTCACGATGTGGGGACATCGCCTGGTCACCACGTTCATCAGTCCTAACAGCTGCGGACTTTTTCTTGTGGGGCATGTTAGAGAGTCATGACTCACCCAAGAACAATTCAGGAGCTTAGAGAAAGAATTGTGATGGAAGGAAGTTGATAGACCTCAACAAGAGACATCGTGTCAAGTTTCGAGAAGTGCATACAACAATGTATTGCATGTAATGGTGACCATCTTAAGAACATTTTTTTTTTTTAAAGATTCAAGGGTATTTAGAAAATTGTCAATCTTTTGTTATAATTTTAAGTTCAGTTTGAAGCGTTTAATAGTTACATTTAATAACACTATATATTAATTATTTTATCAACACTTTCTGCCCCACTCTGTATATGTAGGAGTTGATTTATCTCCAACCTTTTGTTTGATGTTCTTACCCCCAAAAAAAGATGATCCGTATAGAGGTAGAAATAACAGCTGTGCCAAGTTTAAGCTAAATCGGTTTATGAATTCAAAAGTTATTGTGAGACACACAGGCCTACATTACAGACAGACAAATGCAGATCAATGAAGTTAAAACGGAGAGCTAACTTCATTCATTCTTTCAATAAATCAAGTTAGATGATGATGTTCTTATTTGATTTTTACACTTCGACAGTATTTTCTATACAGCGAGCCTCCTATACGAGGGTGCAAGCAAAAATTTCCCACGCCAACTTGGTTTTTTCTTTTCATTCTGTCACATAAACATTCGCTAGGCCCCCCCCAAAATCGCGGGGGCCCTGTGCGACTACACAGTTCGCGCAACCCTAAGGAGGCCCTGCGTTAAGTAAACGCAAGTTAACTGCAATGTGAGCGCTTCTATTCAAATAAACGAAGATAACCTTTAAGTTATGTGAACGTTAAGCTAGTTCTATTTTGAATACTAGGATTAATTGGCTCGTAGAACGTACAAATGGACATTTTGTAAGGTCGCCAAAAATTAAGAAACTACGAAAAATAATAAAGTAATATTTGAACTATTGTACACAATGTTTAAACATCTAATAATAAAACCAATTCTTTTATGGGTAGTAATGCACTACTTTTTAAGAATAGCCAATTTACTCACTCATCTTTTGTAAATAAGAAAAAACATCTATTTAAATATATTGTTTTGTTTTTTATTAATTTGTATTTAGTTGTGTTTTTCCAAATAATATTTGGTACATACATTTTCCACGGTTGGTACCTAGAATTCTCCTTATCATTTGGATTAATAACAAAATAATTTTACCAGCTTTCTGAATAAGATAATTAATTTTTGGTTGTAGGTTAGGTGTTATAAGATACTGCAAATATTAAAAAAAATTTAATTGTGAACGCACGGACTAAACGTCAAGCTGGTCTAAGCTAGGGCTGGGGTGGTCAGGGTTTGAATCCTTGCAGGGCGTTCTGAAAACAGTTATTTCAAAGCCTACGCGAATCCAAAATATTCCCTTTCAAATCATTGCTTACTAAATCGAATCTATTTACAAGTCGAATATAGTGCTTTGATACATTTTCGGATACGAAATCTAAATATTATACAAGGAAAATGTTTTGAAGTGAGTCCGAATGGAATATTTTATAATGAATGGGTTTTTTTACATCAACTCTAAATCAAATAATGAATTAAATTATATGTCTTTTGCTGAGTTCAATAAATAATTAAGCTCATACGAACCACCTCAAACAAATAAGATATTGTTACAAAATTCGCAAAGTTCTTTGGCCAAGTCAAATATTGTGACTTACCTAATAAAAATCGGAGATTGAGGTTTCGAATTCCGGTCGGGTAATACTGAGGTTGGTTTTTACAAAATAGTTTTATACTTTACCTCCACGCAAATACGGGTACACTTCTTATAAATTAAACCTTACCCATCCTTAACCCATTAGCATAGTTAGTACATTGGCGTTTATCCAAGCGGGTAGTAAGACACAATGAAAAAAAATATTTTTTCTAAATCCCCCGTGATAAATTCTTTATCAAACTCTTGCAACACGACAATTACCTTAATGGCGTACAAACCACTATTGATCAATAATTAAAAACAGTGTTAATTTTCTCCTATTAGTGATTATGACACATATATCGGATTTAATTTCAAGTGTTGGAAATGAAAGCGAATTATCAATAATGGTATTTCTTCTTCAAAACGTTTGAACTGTTACAACCTTATCGCAACACTACACTCAATGGGTTACTCGCCGACACTTGAATAATATATTAACTGACAATACCAAGTTGTGTCGACCTATAACTAATGAACTTGCAAAGGAAGTGATATGGAAATAAGTGTTTTAAAATAGATAACACACCACTGTGAGAGCTGTTCGTTTTGAAAACCCTTTTAACATATTATCTATACTAATTAAAAACACAGTATCGTTCTGTATATCTATTGGCTAAGTTCTCTAGACCCGCTTAACTTATTGTGATACAGTTTTTTTTTTCATATTACTTAGATTTTCACCGGGAAAGACTTTAAAGCTATTGATCAAACGAATTAAATCAAATAAAATTGATGTTTTTCAAAGATTCTGTCTTAGAACGTGTGTGATCAATGATGAATTCTCCTATTGAAAATATAATTCATTAATTTTCTGTACATCTTGGTCGCCAAATCCAAAGAGAAATTGATTACAGAATATATTTCAAAAGTAAATCCAAAGAGAAGTCATATTTTAGTTAAGTTGGTTGTTTTGGATAATTTTTGTACACATATATATGTTCAATTATAAACAGAAAACTACTGAGAAGATTTGAATACGGTATTTTTTACATTATGTTGAATTACTCTAGAAAGACTATATGCTATTTAAACACTATATATGTCCTCAAGGAAATTAGTAGTGCTGTTAAAGGCAACACAAGTGTTATATGAACTATACACTGTAGAGTGGAAAAATTATGGACTGCCCCATTTGCATCTATTTTTATGAATTCAGGAAAAAAATCAGACAAGAATATAAAGATTCGGTGAAATGTTAGGAGATTTGGGATTCAAACGTCGACTCACAACTATATACAAGTTTCATTAAACAAGTGGCACATGGCCTATACGGAATTTTGGATCGATCGTCTCCGTGCATTCGGCAAAAACTATCCAAAGAGCTTTCAAAGAGCTACTCTGACAGGTATGGCGAATATCCCAAATACCGTGGACGGCATCCCGACGGTGAAGGGTGCTCCGCCAAGATCTGTTCTTGAAAGTTGAAGATATATGGACGTTGGCTGGTCTCACAAACCTCATTCTAGTAAGGTTGTCGTTTCCCATATTAAGTGTGGAGCTGTTCAGTTTCCTAAAACTCATCAAGTATGTATGTAAGTCGATCAATAAAAGCAAACAAATGAGGTTTAGTCGTTTTTTTAACACTGCGTCTTATTACCTGTTCAGGTTATAAGCCTAAGTTTAGTATTAACTTGACCAATGAGGTGGAACAATTTCAGTTGGGATTATTCAGGGTGCTAAGTAAGCATTTAGCTCTCCATCTCGAAAATTGACAATGTGTATATTTTACAACATTTAATATCACTGAAATAATTAACAATCCATACGAACACCATTTAACAATCTTCTGCAAACTGTGCGTTGAAGATCTCTGTGCAGACACTTACAATAGTGTCGTTTCATATAATGATTGAAAAATTAAGAAACTCCTGTGACGAACGCAAGTTGTTTCTGTTGAGGAACCCCGCCGGAGTAATAAAGGGTGATTCCTTCAGCCTGGACCTTAACAGATCTAGTTAGCTGAGAGAAACAACATTTCACATAAATTCGACAGAGAAGGAGTGGCTTTACGGTTTTCTTAGTAGGCATCATAAACTATCTTTACAGGACCCTGAAAAAAACATCAATGGGACGCTCAAAAGACTTTAACCATACAGCTGTTCAAAAGTGTTTTTTATTTGTTAGTCTCTTTATGAGAATTACAAACTCTCACTTAGTGAGATTTACATCTCGACAGTGCTCAACAAACTCTACAAAATGCTAGAGCTTCGTGGCAAAAAAGCAACAAGAGGGCAGTTTAATTTAACTGACAGAGGTGTACTTGTAACAGCTGATACCAGTATGAATGATGCTGGAAATTTCATGGCATCAATGTTTGTTTTCCCTAGAAAGAAGGAAAACCTTCTCCTGATGGTATAACGTTCCTCCTGGCTCATTTGTCAGAGTGGCTGGGTTGACAAGGAGGCCTTCATTGCTTGATTCAAGTGGACACAATTCCCGTGTTGACGCGTAGAGCTTACCAACCTGGCAGGGGAAAAGAACGTCATCCTCGTGTGCTTAAATCCATACACTACACATCAGCCGCAACCACTCGATGTGACATTCATGACACCACTGAGTGAATTCTATGAACAGGAGGTCTAAAGATGACTGATAGGTCACCCTGAACACTGCTTGACTATTAGTCAAATGGGAACACTGATCAACGCAGAGTTTCAAGATCAGCTGTTTGCGCTTTCTGAGATCCCTGATAGACCTGTTGATAGACTTTTTGATGACGTGCCTGTGCAGAAGGAAATGTAGCAATTTGCAACCGCCACAACCCCGGCACCGGCCATCAACGTCTTCATGTGACACAACACCTACTGTGGAGACCCAGCCACACTTTATCCTGTCACGTGTCTCATCTTTTTCTATTCCCCCCAAAATTCTAATGCCTCCTCCACAAAAAGGAAAAAGGATAAGGCAAAAAATAAATAAAAGAGGTAAAACTGTAATACTGACCTCACCATACAAATCAGAAATGGAAGCTGAAGAGCAGGCAAGGGGGACAAAAAATATTAAACAAAAAATAAATACGTTTAAGACCCCTAAGAAACCTAAGGAAAATTAAAGGTCAGAGAGAGCAAAGAAAATAAAACTTGAAGAACCAGTGAAGTCATTATCTGATGAAGAACAGGATATCGACGAGGCTTGCATGTTTTGTAACGAACTGTACGTCCACTCGAAAGCTATATATGGATGGGTGCAGGGTAGTGATTGTCATGGGTGGGCGCATGAAGAGGATGACAAGTTTGTGATTTTTATGCCTGAATGAGTTCACCAATACTCTGTTTACTCATACGAGGAGGACAATTATATATTTGTATCTCGTTTTTATCTATGTTTAATGTGTTTAACTTGTAATATTTATTGAGTACTTATTAATTATTTTTACTCAAATAAAAAGGATTTAGTAAAATCATTCAATTTTTACATAATTTCTTATTGGCACTCCATTTTATCTAACCAATTGTTCAAAGCGGAGTATTTGTGCATTTTCTAAAAAAGAAAAAAACTCATTTTCCTTCATAGCCAAATATGTTTTCAAAAACAAAAACCCTTATTTTGTGATAGTCAAATACCCACTTAAGACTGGTAATAGTGTGCAAAATTTGTTTAGTCATTAAACTTTGTTTGGCAAGTCTAAGTTGTTTTTAGACTCCGTTTTGGACGGCCCATTGATAATCTAGACTAATTAAGAAACTTCATAGTTGCAATTTGATTTTAATAAAAATCTCGATATTCGAAAATTGGAAAAAAATGTTGTCACTATGATGGTAATAAATTAACATAATTGTATCTAAATTCTTAGCTCGTTTAATTAATGATACAAATATAGCGTGTACAGTAATCCGTAAGGAAGTACTATCGGAAACTTTTGGTAGCATTTTAGATTAACTTTATAATTAATAAATCTAATAAGAGATATTTCAAGAATGCCAAAATCTAATTACTTTCAACCAATGTTGGTGAAAGTTGGCTTTCTATAAAAATCAAGGTTTTGACCACGATTGCTTGTATCAATAATAATAATATTCAAAACATTCAAATACTTAATTATAAATCTACTTTGCACTAGTATATTTAATAAACTAAGTAGAAAAATACCACCAATCTAATAATATTTATTGTATCAGGGGGAAATACTAAATTAGGATGTACTTCTGAAAAATATAGAAGGGTTCGAGTTATGATGAGAGAAAAACATGCTTTAAAAAATGATCTATAATAATAGCGTGCAAAAACCTCATTGACTAAAATAATTTTTATTTGGAAACATTTCACTTTCATCCGTAATACAAACATGTACAAATAAAATAATGCATTTGATAGACCATAAATTTAAGGATTATAACAAAAAATTCATGATTGCAAATCCAAATATGTTTTCAAATCACAAATCGGACCTAAAATACCAAAGGTGTGTTTTAAATTTACAAAAAATATGTTTTATATGGAAAGCTTCATATGAGACATTATAAATTGAATTTGCTATTATATAATTACATAATTATTTGAATGTTAACCAAGATAAGAATGGCTCTGTGAAAAGGGGCTTTGGCCATTCAGGGATTGGAAGGATTGAGACGAATCCTGCTGGTATCTCTTCAGCTGACGAGTGAGGTCCTTAATCCGCTGTTCCTTCAACTCAAGGATACTCTCCAGGTGTGACACCTCAGGACAAAGAAAAAACAAACTGAATCTTATTTTTATTATAATGTATGCATTGGCGAGGAGTGCTTGTATCCAGTGCTACCACTGCTAAAAGTTGAAACTGAGAATTATATACATATTATAGTAATAAGGGTATATAAGCACAACCAACATCATTGCTGGGGGAACTGCAGGTTTTACTGTAGATTCACACGTTCATCGAGAAACTAGCGCAGAACAGAAACGTGGTCACGTGACCAACTATAAGCCGATCACAAGATTTCCGCTTTATCGACGTGAGCTGTTCTGCTAAAGTTCAACTTTGTCCTTTCTGCCCGAGATGTTTGGTACGGGAGAGCCAATAAAATCTCAGAACCAACCGTCTCAAATCAGTGCGCATGCGCTGTAGAGCTAGAAGCAAGCAGACAGTTTGGTTGTCCGTTGTGAGGAGATTTGAAATAACCCGTCAATGTAAAGCTTGTATCGATGTATTGGATTGTGCCACGACACAGCGTTATAATTTGTAAACATACATCAGGAGAATGATCTACAATATATATATCTATCAACTAGGATATAAAATATGTTTATAATCAGCTGTTTTAAGATAGCATTGCAATGCATCATGGGCCAACATACAGCGTGGGAATTTCTGCGCCACTGAAGAAGATTCTGCTTTATATTTTCGGCGAACGTGTGAATCAAGCTTTATGGAGAAAAGCTTTGTCTTTGGTCTCTCTCTCTCTCTCTCAATTAACTGTTGTCAAATCTCCTCTCTCTCAGTTATGACTGAAAGTGGTGTTCTGGGGGTAAGAAGGAGCTACTGGCCAAACTCCATTAACCAGAGTTGCGTCCTAAATTTGAGGGGAGAGTAACCACCCAAAAAACGAGAGAATGACAACGCTGTTTCCCAATAATAGCCATCGGGAGAGAATCCGGACCAATTCTTAAGGCGAGCACTTTACCCCCAAGACCACACCGAGGTCAACTACCACCATCTTAAATCTATCGTTACGTACTTTCGAATTCAACATGTAAATGGCTTCTTCTTTCTCTTTCATCTCTTTTTCTTTCTTGGCGAACGCCATCTTCTGTTCGCAACTCTTTATCTCACCTGCCAGACAGCGAAACAGTCACCGTGAGAGAGATACAGTTCTGATATCTTAATACTTGAGGCGTAGTCATTTTATTGATATGTTTGGGGCAAGGCCGTAGCCAGCCAATAATTTCAGGGGGGTTTGGTGGGCACATCCCCCAATTGCCGGAAGCTAGAAAAAATTCTAAATAATAAAGAGTTCTAGAAGCTATCTGAAGAGTTTTATGGTAACCCCTTATCTGCCGAAGGCTAGGAAAGTATCCAAATATTAAACACCTCTAGAAGCTCTCTGAAGTGTTTTATGGTAACATAACCCCTTATCTGCCGAAGGCTAGGAAAATATCCAAATATTAAACACCTCTAGAAGCTCTCTGAAGTGCTTTTCATGGTAGCAAAGCCTTCTAAATTGTACTTGTATTTTAATTTTGGTATTGTTTGAACCATAAATAAAGCCATATATGTTTTGTTAATAAAATTTCAGGGGGGGGGGAGGTTGAACCCCCAAAACCTCCCCCTGGCTACGGCCTTGTGTTTGGCATTCAAGAATTAGTTGATGTGTTTGAATTGTGTGGTAGTTACTAACATCAGGTGTGAAATCTGGATAGGATTAGGTAGCTTTAAATTGTGTTGTACAGTACCATTTTGTTGCAATAAAAACTATTAGATATACTTTCACGTTTCCATACGTCAAGTCATGCAATCTTCAGCTGCAAAAATTTTATTTAAATTTAAAAGTGACACCTTGACCAGGGAATCGAACCCGAGACCTTTGGCTTAACCAATGCTCTACCCACTGAGCTATCCAGGAATCTTCACATGCTCAAGGTCATTCTTCACTTTGGCCCCCAAGTCACCAATAAACTCACACATCCATCACAGAATCTGTCTAAAGCTACGAGTGAAGATGATCCTGAGCAAGGGATAACTCCGGGATAGCTGAGTGGTAAAATAATATGGAATTGTGTCCACTTAAATCTATCAACAGACATAACTCACTACGTTTACAAATATTGGACACCCACGGCGGGAATATTAGAAACAATGAGGAAAAAACTTGCGGAGGATTATATTGTAATAGAAATTTCCTGTTTAGCAAGTTGAGTTAACATCCAAGGTACATCTATCCCATCCTATTGTAGAATACAGGGAACATGATGGTAAGTAGTCCTACCAACCAAGGTACATCTATACCACCCTATTGTAGAATACAAGGAACATGATGGTATGTAGTCCTAACATCCAAGGTACATCTATCCCATTCTATTGTAACATACAGGGAACATGATGGTATTTAGTCCTACCATCCAAGGTACATCCAAGCATCTCACCCTTCACGGGGTTATTGTTGTGCATGATATGTCTGTGAAGCTCGACAAGAAGTTGTTCCACAGCCCCAGGAACTGACCCAGCCAGGTCTTCTATCATCTTCTGGTGAACTTGCAGTCGTAACTTAACCAAAACCTGCAACAAATAGGCTTATTACACGAATACGAACTAAACGCCAAGCCCGCTAGTGGTGAGGTCAGGGTTTAAGTCCCAGTCCTGTTTTACTGAAGGTTTTCCCCTCAACGTTTTCCCACTCTCCTACCGTGAAAATTCAGGTACGATCCCTCTAAAGTTTTATTTTACTCATCCACACCTCAAGTGTAAATAAAGGCGGATGGTCTGAATGAATAGTGAGGCGTGATAAATATTAAGAAGATTTCTTGCATGCCTTAAATTCTTACTTTTTACTTATGCCTATGTGTTCCACACAAGGATTTTTAATTACTTATTTTGATGCATTAAGAGTGAAAAGTGAGCATGCTGATTAAATGAGAATTAACTAACATTCGTTTGGATATACATTATTGTTTGAGTATTGCAACATTAGTAAATAAACTAGTCGAGATTATCCGGCCTTCGGTATTATCTGGCCCGGTTCTCAGTGTTGACAATTGCGTTTTAAAATAAACAAACCGGTACATAATTATCCACTAGTAACCAATTAAAAAATATATCGAAACGCCTTACAAGTGAGTATTACGTAAATACCTTAGAGGGGAGGGAGGGGTGGTCTGAACAATGCTTACGCAGGATAGAGAGAGACAGGAAAGAATGGGGGAGGGTGAATCGAGAGTAAATTAAAAAATATATTATATAATGCTATAAATGTTTAAATTTTACCAGTTTAATACAATACATTTAGGTTTAATGTACAACAAAGTTTATTGGGAATTATTGTGAATTATTTCACACCATAATTTAAAACTCTCGTTAATAACTATCAGCAATTTATATAATGCATAAAAAATCATCTTTTTTCCTGTTAGAAGGAGGGAGAAAGAGTGGAGGGGTCCAAAATGACCACAAATAATTTTTTATTACTGAGATATTAGAAGAAAACATGGATTTAATATTGACAGCGCGATAGCAGCTCTGCTAAATACGCTCGTGGAAATAGGCTCAAACAGTTATGCATGCGGTTAGAATATAGTACGGTTCTATTGGTCGGTGTAGGTAGCAGCACTGTTTTGATGTGGCTGGAAACAGAAGCTGTGTCAAGGAAAGTGTAAATAGCAGCACTGTTTTGATGTGGCTGGAAACAGAAGCTGTGTCAAGAGAGGTGTAGATAGCAGCACTGTTTTGATGTGGCTGGAAACAGAAGCTGTGTCAAGGAAGGTGTAGATAGCAGCACTGTTTTGATGTGGCTGGAAACAGAAGCTGTGTCAAGGGAGGTGTAGCTGCTATATGAGGTGAACATATACTGGAAATTATTAACACTTGGATTCCGTTATCCGGCCCGGAATGTCGCCATTTTAGGCCGGACAATCGCGACTCTAGTGTATTAATCATCATGCAGCAGTACGATACATTCCACCAACACACCAATACTTAATTTATATTTATAGAAATAACACTTATCCTGTCCCACATTCGTAAATGTACCTTTCACTTACCCTACCAGACAGCCATCTTACCTTTACGTTCTGTAGGAAAGACTTTTATCATAATTATCATCATCATCCCGATGATTAATTTAATGTTACCTTTAATTATGCTTTCATCAATTTTCTGAGCTGACTCAAAAGTGCGTGAGTAATATTACTGTGGTAAGTTTAATTTTCAAAATAAGTGTGACAAGTTAAGTACTTTACTGGAATGCTATGCCTATTTAACAGTGAAAGAGTTTTAAAAAAACCTTGTTTACACAAACCTAATACATTAAATTTAATTACAAAACTCTAAAAATGACCACAACCTAAGTCCTTTATTCAGTATACGATGAATAAAACTAGACGCAATTAAAATCTGGTTGAACCTGTCAAAATTTCGAGTTTGAGATGAGCTTTCATTTTATTTCCAGTCTGTCTACCCGCAACGTTGGGCACGTGGGCAAAGGCATCAGTCTCATATTGTCTGGTTTTACAGTGACAAAGAGGTTGGTGTTCGTATTTTCGTCGGGTGTACTGATATGAGCTTTTTTTTTCCCCTAAATAATTTCCTACTTAACCTCCACAACAGATTGAGTCTATTTCTTCTAAATTATACCTTCCTCATTCCTACCTGATTAGTGTAAATAGTTGAATGGACCGTTCGGGTAGTAAGACGTGAATCACGAGAAAACAAATAGTTTTAGTAAGCGTTAGTTTATAAACTTTAATGGAATAAGGCATTCGATATTTAAATCTTTCCATTTTCTCTCAATCGGGTGGCAGTACATACTTTTTTTTAATAAATCAAACAGGTCTTACTGCGCACAAACAAGGACATATCTTATGACGTCATGTCGATGGTATTTACCTTTCTATTGAGGGTAGCCCAATTAATGAGTTTGGCTGATGTCGAGCTTGCTGGGACGTAGTTGTGAAGTTCTACCAGCCTTGGGTAGTAGTACTTCAGAAGTTCTGCCATCAAGACTGGAGCAAACAAAGTCCTAAGTTGGGACATTTGATTGTTTATATATATTATGTTCCCTAAGAATATCAGGATGGAAGGCAAAGATAGACTAACAAATGTCTGAATATTCTTGAGAACATACACACATTACACTGCATTACACTGCACTGCACTGCATTACAATCTCCGTACTTAATCCATCATCATTAACTTTCTCCACACTTCCCTGTCCTTGCATACTCCCTTTTCTTCAACAACATCCATTCACCGATTCATACATGCTCTTTTATTCTTAAAACTCTTAGTGTTTATCTTGTTCACACATTCGTCTACAGCATTTAACCCCGTCTTACATGGTCTACCCCTTCCTTTAGATCCACACACTCTACCTTCATATATTTACTTCGTCACTCAATCCACACTCATCCTCTCAACATTCCCAAACCAACGTAAGACTCTTATTTCACACTAACCTATTGTATTCCCTTTCAAACCTCACTCCTTCAGCACCCATTCTTTACTCACTCTGTCCATACGAGTTTTTCCACATATATTTATTAGATATCTTATTCCAACTACATTCTCCTTGATCTTGAGTTCTAGTCTGGACTATATCGTTGAGAATAATAATTAATATCTACATTCACGGGTATAGTCAGTACTTAAGGTGGGTGGGGACAGGGGTCCTTGAATATTTACTGATTATAGTACACAGCAGCGTAAGAATATTGAAGGAGAATTTTAAGAGTACAAAATGGCTCCCCCAACCTAATTCAAAAGGTACCTACCGGTCTTTCTCTAGAAACATTTTGTAGATTTCTTTTAAAAGCTATCCATAATGGGTTTCCTTGGTAATTGGAGGAGTTTTCCCATCTTCTATAAATTGGTAGATATTTTTACCTCCCCTAATCCATCTCAATAACTTAAATATATAATACTAGTAGTAGTAGCACACAGAGGCTGACGACAAGTAGTAGCACACAGAGGCTGACGACTAGTAGTAGCACACAGAGGCTGACGTCATGTAGTAGCACACAGAGGCTGACGTCATGTAAATAAATATAGCATGCTATATGATTCGTGTAGGGAGGCCGATGGGTGGCTGTGATGTTTTGTTGTTTCCAGCATCTATCACGGAATCTATCACGTGATTAAGGGACACGTGTGTACACACACACACACACACACACACACACACACAAACCATCAACGATGGTCAATCACTCTCCAAATAGCTTTGAGAGGCATCCAATTTACATGAATGTGTTGTTATAAAACTACTTTAAATAATGTTTATGGTAGGCATCTCATTTTCCAAATAATATCCAAGAAAAGATTAGGACCACTTAAAATAGCTTCGAAATTTTTTATTTGCTGAAGGAGGGAAATCCAAATGGCTTCTAAGAGCGTCCAAATTTCTGGACGTTTATGGGAGGGAACCCCCCTTCCTCCACCAAAAATTGCTTAGAGAGGAGTCTAATTTTAGTAAAATTTTCCAGATGAGGGCCGCTCCAAATATCTTCTAGGGGAAATCATTTGACGGGAACCTCCTTCAGCTTAGGGGTTGAATCGCCCTCAAAAAAGCCCATTTTATGATCCCCAGCACCCGGAGACAAACAAGATAATGCCGCCACTGTCCTCGAGGGAAAGAAGAGGAAGAAATTCTCTTGTCTATCTTAGAACAGTAGAACGTTGATAATTCGGACTAAACTCAGTGTTAAGGTAGAAACATTTTCACTTTATTTAAACAACGAGCTTACAATTTTTTTTTTTTTTGCTAAATATCATAAATTTTGAAGTAATAAATATAATAAGG
>CABFWO010001333.1:46030-90891 GCA_902155825.1 Timema genevievae
GTGTGTGTGTGTGTGTGTGTGTGTGTGTGTGTGTGTGTAGAGACGAAAGCCCTGACTCATTCATTCACTGACTGATTCATCCCCATATCTTCTGGACCCCTCAACCTGGAGTATTTAAATTCGGCAGGGAGTTTCAGTTTAGGTCGTGAGTACCCGATAAGAAAGGGTTTTACGAAATTCAACCCCTAAGGGGGTGAAATTGGGTTTGGAACATTTATAAAGGTTACAAACCGCTTGAGCTGGAAAGAAGAAACTTGGCAGGAAGTTACTTTTTAGTTGAAAGGTCATGGACCTTTTAGGGACTTTTCAAAATTTAAGCCTTGAGTGGGTGAAATGGGAAGGGGTGGTTTTTGAATAGTCTCAAAATGTCAAAAGATACAAAAGCCGCTTGGTCAAAATTATTAAAATTTGTATACCCTTATGAAGATATTTAGAGGAGTCATCGTTCGGTTTTTTTTAGTTAGATGTCTCTAAAAGCTATTTGGAGTGGACCACACCCAGAATATTTTTTAAATTTGATGCTTCTATAATTTATTCGGAATAATCCTCACCAGGATTTGTTTTAATTAGATGCCTATCTATAGGCCTATAATTTATTTAGAGCGCAACAAACTCAAAGTAAAAAAAAATTACTTTGAGTTCGTTTCGTTCTTTACTCACAAAAAAATTCTTTCTTACATTATTTTGTCATAGAAAACAATATTTGAAGCAGCATTAAGGGGTGTGTGGTCTACCTGCCCCCACCTCCACCCCGCCCCCTGTGTAGACACGCCTATAATCAAAGAATTTACACGTGCTATGTATGAGCTCAGTCTGGCTTTGGGTGAATGAATATTGGGTGTAGACGTAGAGCCAACCTGTTGTTGCTGTGTGCATTATATTGAACTCACACTAGTGAAGTCGACTGGTCTCGTGAGGTAGATGAAATGGCGGTTTCTGAACGGCTGCTATCAGAACCAGTCCTGCTAGGAGGGATAATGACAAATGGATCGTCTCCGGTCATAATGAACCATGGGTACCACACTACAACACATCATAATATTTACTATTATACGGGTTCAACACTTTTCATTTTGCTGCACACTCTTTTATTTATTTTTAACATAGGAAAAATATACAAAGCACTCATAATATTTACACGTGGATACAACAAGTGGATCACTAAGGCCATATCGTGAGAGTCTAAACTGTCTCAAAGTCTTCAAACTGCTGGAATAATCATTTCAACAGTTTCAATTCAGTGTCCCCTACAGGCCCGGATTTCCCATAAAGTCAACCTAGGCCATGGCTTAGGGTGCTGGCCCGGAGGAGTTGCAAATCAAGTAGTTGGTAGTTGGGAAAACGGAGAGAGAGAGAGAGCGCGCGAGAGAGAGAGAGAGACAAAGGCACAGTTTTGGGTAACTGTCCTTCAGATTGCACAAGCTGAACAAATATGTGCAGAACGTCGATGTCTTGGCAGTAGTCGAAGTTCTCAAGTCACTCATTAAGTTCTTCGATGAGCTTCGGAAGCAGTTTGATTTGTATGAAGAGAAAGCTCTAAAAGTTTGCGAAAAGAAAACATACGAGCAAGATGAGAGACGGCAGACTGTCAGAAAACTTCAAGCGGACGAGACCTGCGATGGTGAGGTCATTTTTTCTGGGCGATACAATTTCAGAGTGAACACATTCATCCCCATTGTTGACAAGCTGAAAGAAGAAATGGGGAGGAAAAAAAGAATTGTTGTATGTAAAGATTTCTCAGAGCGATTTGCTGCCATCACAAAAATGTGGACTTTGAACCCAATAGAACTAAAATATGGAGGGAGGAAACTTCTCAAACTTTTTTCAGGAAGACTTAGAACCGTTGGTCAGTGACGAGCTATTTCCCCTCGAATCTCATCTTCTGACCAGCAAAGTTGAAGATAAGAAGCCAGTATCACTTTACAAATGGCTACGGGAAAATGACCTACAAACATTCTATCCAAATGTGGATATCCTATGTTTGCACACCTGTTACGAATACATCAGCTGAAAGGTCCTTTTCTTGTTTAAAAAGGATAAAAAAAGTCCACAGATCGACGCTGCAGCAAAACAAACTTAACTCTCTGACGATTCTTTGTATTGAGGCATAAGTGTTGATTTCAACGGCCCCATCGAAGCGTATGCTTGGTCCAAAGTACAAATAAAGAAATTTTAGGATTTTAGAAAACTGTGAAAAATAACTTTGTATTCAAACTATTCTTGGTTTTCTGTATTTTTTTCTAATTTTATTGTTGTGTGGACTTAAAATATTGCGTAGTATTCTGATTCTTTAAAATTATAGCCATTTCAAATATCAACTGTATTACGTTATTAGAATTTAACCCATAATATCTTCAATCCATGTTTTATATACAAATAAGAAAATGTTTTGATGGAACGTAAGCTATTTTATTTTCCATTAACTTTTAACATTAAGTAATTTGAATGCTAAACAAGTACTTATTGATTGTATGGTAAAAATAAAATCTTACATAATAAAGAAAAACTATTAATATGTAACATAAAATCTGTTGAGCTATGATAGCTTTCAGGAGATTTTAAATAATTTTAATATGTATGGGGGGCGCAGCCATGAACTTTGGCCTAGGGCTTAAAAAATTGCAAATCCGGGCCTAGTCCCCAACAATGTATTTTATTGTACCAATGGCACACACACCTTAGGAAGAGTTTGGGTGGAAGGTAGGGGGGGTAACAGTACACGTGCCTCAAATAATTAATTTTTAGAATAGCTTAAGGAATAATATGAACTAAAACTATAACATAGAACATTGAATATGTAACGATATTGAATGCATAGGCTGCATTTTAAGGGGCCTAATACATGGTACTCGTAAAAGCTACCATTCTAAAAAAATAAAAATACCAATAGAATTCTTAATAAGAGAAAAATAGATTTAAACATCCCTTCACATACCCCAATAAACACACATAAGTATATTTATCGGTGGAGCCTTGTAATTCACTATAAAATGCTTCAGAATCTACTTGATTTAACAAAGTACATATTAACCTAGTGCACATAGGTATCTCTCTCTCTCTCACACACACACACATACACACATACCCACCTTCATAGTATAAGCACTGAACCAGGAATGTAAATCATAATATAGTCAGATTCAGATAGGAAGGAACCTTTTTTGGCACAAAAGCTACGAAAGCAATGTGTACGTAAATTCATATGATCCACAGCTGTTACTTTTGATAGACAATATCAATTCATATAAAATAACACTAATGATAATAGACTAGTAAAATATTCTTAATATGGAGTACGAACAATAAGTTAGTATTTTTTTATAAGGCCTTTTCTTCTATAATCCTAATGTATGTTACTTTTAATGTTAATCTTATTCCAGGTAGAGTGAGTAGATAATTACAATGGTATGCTGCGAGTGGAATCTTCTCGGAGGTTGACTTAACAAGTGCTGCATCCAGGGATGTATCCTAGAACAAATACTTTCAAACAAATCTAGCCCACGTGATGACAATATTAGTAATTAAATAAGTATACAGTAACAATTATTATAAAAGTGTGTTAAAGTGGAAATCAAAAGTGCCCAGGTTTAATCAAATTTGGGCAAGCCCAGTAAATGTATGTCTCAAGTATGTATAGAAAACGGGCTATTTTTACGTACATTTTTGTAGCCCAGTGTAATGAAAAGGTTTTGGGTGCAAATAAGTTATCAAGTTTGGTTAGTTCTTACAATGATTTTTACCAATTTACCAAACAATTAATCAATATTTAACTCACCTTGATCTGTCGAAGATGTTGCACAGCGCTTTGCATGGTATCGAATAAACCCTTAAACAACAACCACAACGTCCACTTTACAAAATAAGTTGGTTTGTAACAACCATTTAACTATCAGGACTTTTTTTTAAAAAAATCTTTATTTACTCACTATGTAAAACATATCAGCTACATTTTGTTTTTTATTATTCCGACTGTAGCTAATTGTGATGGTGTTTCCATTTCTTCTCATTTTTACCTGATACGTAAGAAAACGTTCATACAAGCGTGCTGGATGATCTACCGGACTTGTACTTGAAACAATAATGGTTTGAATGTTTAATTACTAGAGGACTTTGACATTTGACCAGTCACACCAATTGGATGAATAATTTAATTTTGAATATGTGTTGTTAAGACGCATTAATTATTATAGAAAGCTCAATTAGAATACAATCGCTAATCTAATTTATATTGTGTCTGTGAACAGACGAATTATTACTAATGGACTAAAGCAATGAATACAAACAGACGTCTGCCTTCTCGAAATAACGCTAGTAGAGGAATGTCCCTCTCCCCTCCCCTTAAACACACGTGCTTTAGTTACATGGACAGGAGGTAATAAAAGCCTCAAGCAAAACATAGACTAAAGACGAGTAAATTATTAACACTGGAATGTCTTGATCTCAAATTTACACCAGTACCATAAACTAAAGATAAGAAAATGATCAAGATTGGATTATTGTCTACCTAGACCAATAGTTCTCTAGATTTGGCGATGTTAAAACGATCATGATATAGTAGTACTAACTTAATATGTACCTAAACGCTAGCTTTGTATGACATCCGGAATAATTTTCTTGTTTTGTCGTATTATTTTATATGATTAGAGACTGCTATATTTTTTTCTGAAATTATTTCTAGCATGAGTTGCCAACTTAATGCTTACACATAGGTGTCAAGCCCCCTGCCCCTCCCCCTAAAAAAATTATAGAGCCCCAGACCCCCTTCCACCAAATTGAGGGATCAAGGCCGTAGCCAGCCAATAGGGTGGGGGGGGGGTTTGGTGGGCACATCCCCCAATTGCCAGAAGCCAGAAAAAGTTCTAAAGAATAAACAGTTCTAGAAGCTATCTGAAGTGTTTTTGTGGCAACATTACCCCTTAAATGCTGAAGGTTAGGACAAACTCTAGATATTAAACACCTCTAGAAGCTCTCTAAAGTGCTTTTTAGGGTAACACAGCTCCCTAATTTGTACTTGTATCTTAATTTTGATATTTTTTGAACCATAAATAAAGCCATATATATTTGGTTCATAGAATTTCGGAGGGGGTTTGAACCCCCAAAACCCTCCCCTGGCTACGGCCTTGTGAGGGATAAAAAATACAAGCAATACAAACTTAACTTAAGATCAAATAAATCAATCAAATGTTTTGTTTCCGCACACTCGATTGAGCTACACCGACCAAACGGTGGCCACCGCTAGCGATGAAAGTTATCGATAGCCTTGCCTGAGGTACCATTTTGTCTACAACCGACCCTGTGAATTCTACTGCGTGTAACCAAGAACTCGTGTGGGAATAACACTAGAAGTTTCCACCCACTCTGGACAGGGAAATGATGTCTTGATACATGTGTTGCTCCTCCGGGTCTGCCAATACCACCTTTCTTTCCTCCAGCGCCTGGGAACATGTCAAGTCTCAGGCGTCATTAACTCAATGTAGGTATCAGCTAAAGCTACTCCAGGAAATCCTTCTCTCCTCCAGACGTTCTTTGTTCACTTCGCCTCTCAACCAAATTAAACACACTAGGGGGGGTCCAACTCAAGGTCATATACTTGCCTGAATGTCCTCACTCATCTTGTGAATGTGCCCCTCGGCCTCATGGAAGAAATATTCTAGTTCATTGAGGCAGGATGAGGACACGTACTGAACACTAACAAGCTGCTCTTTAGTTGAATTCACACTCACTTTTCGAGCCTTGCACACAGATTCCTCACTTGGATCCATTTTTAGAAAAGCTCTCATTTTTAACCAGAGCGTGGGTTAAAATATTTTTCAAAACGACCTTTGTCTCAGCGTTCTTTGTTAAATGTTTGTGTTTGACGTAATTCACCCCGGCAATGTTGTGACTGTTGGGGTGTTCTGAACAAATAACTTCTGACGCCAGATGCACGCTAACATGCTTGTTTCTAGCACAGTCGTTTACCCTCCAACATAGCACTTTGTTTGGAGGTGTGTCTAATACGGATTCGAACGTATTTACAATCAAACCTTTATTAAATATAGGTCTAGGCTTTTTTTGTAGGTAGGCCTAGTGAGGCTCTTGATCACTTTTTATTTAGTAATTTAAATACCCAAATAAATATTCTCTCAGTAATATTATGAAGCGTCTGATCAACAATTATTTTTAAACGGTCTAATGTACACTTCGTTTATCCTGAAAGATAATCCGACCTTGACTGATTACACTATGGCCCTGTATTGTAAGCTACGACATAATGGAACCAAGCAGGGTGAGCTTGTTACCATTTTTGGTAAACACAAAACACAAGCACTGCTGTGGAGTCACACGTTCACAGAAAAAACAAGCGCGGAACAAAAAGTTAATTACGGGGATGATCAAAATATTTAGGCTCCATCAGCGCAACTCGCTCTACTTATGTTGAACTAGTTTCAGTTTGGTCAGCTTGGTTCAAAAAACTTAATCTTAGGAGACCCAATTAAAGTTCAGAACTAGCCGATTCATATCAGTGCTCATACGCTTACAAAGCTAACTACAAACATACCCCTTTGTTGACTTTTGTGAGGACATTTGAAATAAATCATCGAGTGTAAGACGTGTATATTGATGAATTAGTTGTGTGACGACGTTGTAGTTTTACTTTACCTATGTGTAAAGTAATATCACAATGTTACCTATTAAAGTAAGTATTCTATCTTAAAGGATAAACGTAGCGCACCTGAATGCTATGATGCCTTAAAAATGTGCCAAAATCATTAAATTCACATTGTTATGTTTGTAAAACAGAGGTTTATGGCTGCCTAAAATAAATTTAAAACATTTTAGTTTGTTCAGAATATGTTTCGAGTTAATACAAAATGTAATTTTAGATACAAACTATTTTAGGAAATACAGTCGTAGTTAAAGTTTAAAATTTTGCTCTATAGAATATACACTTATCAACATATTTATCACGGTTTGGAGTTACATTTAATTTTGTTTTATAGTTAGTTTAAATAATTCAAACGCCTTTGGATTTCAAGAAGAGGTCAACGTGCTAGCGGCCATAGCACTAGAAACCATGGCGATGATAAAGTGAAAATTTTTCAAACAAACATATTTACAATAATGAAACACTTAATACAATTATGTTCTCTAAAATGATGCGGAATATTAAAATGATTGACTATGTCAAACTAAAATATACTATCCATTTAGTATTCATAACAATGATTGAGTTTTGACGGGTGTATACCATTACATCGCAAGTCCATTACTTCGCATGACCATTACATCGCGTTTTGGGAACAAATACATTGCAGGTCCATCACATCGCATTTCCCCCACCTCTCTACACACAGCTAACCCTACTCTGACGTACAACTAGAGATGACTTGTTGTAAGGCTAATGTGCCTGACTCTCAACTCTTAATTCCCACTTTGTAGATAAGGCTGTTTGATTCTACCTGTGATTTTGACAATGATTATATTTATGGATATACACAGTTAAAAGAAATAAAATGTGATTTCTTAAAATTTTAGATATAATGGCCAGAAATAGAAAAAGGAAAAAACTACTATTGGATCCTTTTCGGAGAAATCCAAGAAAGAGGCTGTTGAGCTTGTTTTGAATAAAGGCTACAGTGTCGGGCAGGCTGCCATTCAGAAAAATTTCTCCTTTCAAACACTAGCAAAGTTAGATTTATGTAAAATGGTTTTAAGTGTTGTTTAAATATTTATTTTATTTTAAAAATAATTTATTTCTGGGAAATTGTATAGGTATAAGTTTAAAAATAAATGTTTCTCAAAGGCTAGGGCCAATGTAATAACTTTTTTTATCAGATATGTGACAAAGGAGAGGACAAAAGAACCAGACATCAAAATTAGAATGCGACCCAACTATGCATGTCATCAAATAATGAATGCTGATCAGGAAACTCTTCTTGAGAAATACCTTTTAACGTGTCAAAAATGAACTATGCTTTGACAACTATTGACCTTCGTTCGACGTTTAGCATTTGAAACAGTAGTAAGGAATGGGATAAAAAATACCTGGAAAATGGACAGAATAAAAGGCAGCTGGGTTAGAGTGGATACGAGGATTTATGAAGAGGCATCCCACCCTTAGTATTCGCTGGCCTGAATGTTGCAACCTTTCACGATCTGCGTCACTCAACAGCTTCAACGTAAGAAGCTTTTTTGACTCACTTGAAGATGTTTTTGGAAGATTTGAAGCTTTTGCAAATGGTTCAAGACTGTGGAATCTTGATGAGATTAGTACAGCTACAGTACAAAAATCAAAAAGAGTAATAGCAGGTAAAGGTGTCGAGCAGGTTAGCCAAACTACGAGTGGTGAAAGAGGTAGTTTGGATACTACCTGCTACTTTATAAGCGTTTCAGGAAACACAATTTCTCCAGCTAGGGTATTTCCTCGCTCGGACCAACTTTAAACTCACATGATAAGAGATTCTCCTCCAGGAACTTTGGGCTTAGCAACACCTTCAGGATGGACGAATTCAGAGCTATTTGTTGAAGTAACGACACATTTTATCAAATTCACTAATTCATCCACAGAAAATCAAACGTTGTTGTTGTTTGACAACCATGAAAGTCACCTTTCGATTTAGTGTTTGGATCATTGATCTCTATAATATAACTGGATGGACATATACATAAACATTGCCAAGGACCAAACAAATCCAGAAAATTTATTTTTCCATATGTTGCTGAAATTGCTTCAGGAGTGAAACTGATATTAAAATGATTCCCCCCAAACCAACATTGTTTGGCAAAACAAAGAGACAAAGTCATTATTTACAGTTTGAGATAAACTTTGGAAATTTAAACATCCAATGACAGCTGTCTTATATTGTCAGTATGTGGGGCACTGTGAGACGGTTGACATGCCTCGATTATAATATTTTTGAATTTTTTAAATAAGTATTTAGATAAAGATACTATCTATGAATATATATTATAGGAAAAGCTTTATATCAATAAATAAAATTATTAAAAATAATATGAAAAATACCGTCTCAGTGTGGACCCACCTCCCCTATAGTTAATCCATTTTTTTTAAAAAAGCTATCCAATATAGCAAATCCGCATAGTAAGGTATTGAAACAAAAGTATCGAGTTGAAAAGTGTATTGGTATCGAGAAAGAAATATCGATATTAATTAAGTATCGACAGTTTTTCTCATTTTGTAAACACCACGTAATTGATACTATTACATTAATTGTTGATTTTTATCACTTAACATTTCATAACTATAATATTTCATTCAAATATGTTACAATAATGAGACATTCAATATAAAATTTTCATCAAAGTGATGCGGAATATTCAAATCTGCCGAGAATATACTTTGAATTCTGTACGATGGAAAATTCGGAGAGTAAAGTTTCTTATTATTTGCATAATTGCAACATTTATTGTCGGTTGCTTTTTAGCGTCGTCTCCTATAGCAATAGGTAATGCAATATTAATATGATATTCTGTATTAAATTAATTTAAACTACTTTACCTAGGCTATCTACTATGATTGTAGCCATGTACTAAATTAGGTGGGTCTAGTGCTCATATAGTTACTTTTTTAGAAAAAAAATATTTTCACGAAAATAACACTATCCTAAAACGCAATTTAATTCATGAATCACATTTCAGGGAAAGATGTTAAAATATTAACACTTAATTTTTCTTAAATATAGAAGGTTAGTTTAGGTTGGGCTGGTTTATAATCGTTGGATTTGTCATTTCCTTGTGAGTAGGGGGTAATGATAATATTACATTTTTTAATGATTTGGTATTTTAAATGAAACAAAGTAGGGCCCCCATATCCGCAGGTAATATGTTCCCAGATCTACCGCTGTTACGTGAAACCGCTGATACTATCGAACTAGATAACATGATATTCATGTAACATACATAAATATAGTAAAATTTAATTCATAAATTATTCACAGTAAGAAATTACCAACGTTAAATAAAGTCATAATAACACGTATTGTAGGGGCCTACCCTTGAAACTTAAAAACCAATTTTTTTTCTTTAGTTAAAAATAAATAAACTTGGGCAGCGGTAAACCTTGGATAACTGAATCAGCGGACACGGGGGCCCCACTGCACAGTGTATTGTGCATACTCCTCATTCCTCCATTATTATTTATAGTAAAAAACAAAAGAATGAGGACATTGGGGGATGTTGAGTAATATGTTGAGTTAGTAGTTTGAATGTGTGAAAAAGGGCTGGTCATATGTACGGTACTAGATATTGATCAAACATGGAGGCAATAAAGGAGACATGTATACAGTAAAAATGTGGTAGTCCCACAGAAAAAAACACTTTTTTATTACTGTTAAAATTTGTATTAATTAACTATATTATTTTATTGGTTTTTTTTTTGGTTCGGTGAAATTTGCTATGCTCTAAGGCCACCTTTTTCACATAGGCCTATTTACACTAGGATAGGGTGAGCATTTGGAAGTTAAAATTTAATTGAATTGTACCCACATTTGTATGGAAGGAGTGTGGGAAACCATTTAGGAAAAACCACCTTTATTAGACCTGACCAAGATTCGAACCCTGTTATTTGATTTCAGCTTAAAACCGGCAAATCATTCTTAAATACAAGAGGGATGCGGGAGTGACTATCAAATTACAAATGCAGTTTTTTTTAATGTATTGATATTTAATTATCTATCAAACGCAGAGCTAGAGATCACATGACCTGACCTAGTAGATCTAGCAACTTTTCTGTCAGTTAAGGTTCTTCCTACCCGCCTCGGTGGCGTAGTTGGCTAACGCGCTAGTTGTGTTGAGCCCGACTGCCGAGGACGGGGAGATCGAGGTTCGAATCTCGCTCGGGTGAACTGGGGGTGGTTTTTCCTAAATGGTTTTCCACTCTCCCTCCACGCAAATGCGGGTTCACTTCCTCTATTCAACCTTCCCAATTCCTAATCCATTAGCGTAATTAGTACTTAAGCGTATAACCCGAACGGGTAGTAAGACGTGGTGCTAAATAAAAAAAATAAAAAAAAAGTTCTTCCTAATGTTGGGAGCCAAAAAGTGGCCAACATGTAGAACAGTCTACTCTCAAAACTAAGAATGTGCGGCTACAGAAGTGCATAGTTGAAACTAGGAATAGTTGCAACTTAGGACGGCCGTCTAGCTTATGATTACATTCCTAGTCTTGAGACAATGGCTTCTGTACTGACCATGTAAATTCCAGTCAGGGATGAACGGCCGGTTCATGACCTGGGGTTCGTGCCGGGACAAACCGACTGTCTAGCAGTACTTCATCAGAGGATGTTGTTAAACTTTAGACCTTTGCGTGGTCCAAGAATATTGTAGAGTTTGGGTAGTTTACTCAATGACAGTTAACATGTACCAACTATTGAATATCAGTATTGAATAGTAAACATTTGTCGTATTATTTAAATGTGCGCATGCGCGCTCATGCTCTATGGACCAGCGAACAGACTGTAATTTAACTTTGCTCTCCCTATATATTTTTTGGGACATGTTTTAAAATACGACGTAAACTGCGGTGTAAATGTTAGTTGTGCTCTTCCAGATGACTGTGACTGTTCTAAAGAAAAGGTTTCTTTGAAAGTTGAGGTCCGCGAGGAGACGAGATCCACCGAGAATTCGTCTCCAGGGCACAAACTAGCGGTGCTGGTCCCGTTCAGGGACAGGTTTGAAGAACTGATGGTGTTTGCGCCGCACATCCATAACTTTCTTAACGGACAAAATATCAACCATAATATTTATGTGCTGAATCAGGTAAATTAGATTTAAAAACTATCAAGCCATTCAAAAATAAAAATTAGCAAGTAATGTCCAGAGTGATCTGTCCCGATTCCTAATATTTAGCTCGGGACGTAAATGTCCTAAACTGCTTCTTTACTTTAGTTCACATATTTTAGCTACCACACTTCAGTTTTATTTACATACAATAATATTTGGAAAAAAACACCTACCGTGACCTAAGTTTGTCCTATTTATCCTTCTTATTTCTATCTATCCTAATAGCTGGTCCGCCCCGGTTATATAACATCCCCGACATCACCTCCTCGCTGGGCATCCTACCGCTGTCACCAGATGGTAGAAGTCCCAGCGGGGATGGTCATCCCCCTATCCGCCACCTGGGGGGCCGCTATCCAGAGTGATTGTAAAAATATTAAATCTCAAATATTTAACATTTTTTAAATATTTGTTTAAAATGAACTATTTGAATATCACACCTACTTCAGTGGCCGCATGTTCTAAGGCGTTATTCTCGCTATAAACTAGACTGCCGATGACAGGGAGATTGGGGTTCAAATCCCGTTCGGACACATAGAGAGGGTGGTTTTTCCAAACTGGTTTTACACTATATTTAACCAGAGATAGATCTGGGCTGCAATACCAATAAGTACCTGTATAAAAAATGTGTTAAAACACAAGTTTTGAACAGTGGAGATATGTTGAACCTTCCTGTAGTCATAACTATTGAGACAATATACTCCACACTCCGAATAGAATCCCAGTAATGCCAAAAACATTAATCTTGGTGTTGTGTGAAAGCTTGTTGCTCAGTAAAAGATTTAGAGTTTACTGCAAGTGCAGTTCCAGAGACTAGTAATCTCACTTGTGTTAATTGTCTGTAAAAATATTAATTAATAAATAATTAAATATTCTTTAAATTGAAAAATGACACCTGGACAAGGGAATAGAACCCAGGACCTTTGGCCCAGTACGTCAATGCTCTAACTACTGAGCTACACAGGGATCATCCAGTGCCGAGGGTCATTCTCCACACATATTTTTAAGGCCTAGTCTGTGATGGACGTGTGGATGCGAATAAAAGATGGCTGCGTTATCTGATAGCTCCCAATCTTAATTGATCACTCATTTGTAGCCGACGATTTCCGCACGTCCATCACAGAAGCTGCCTTAAAACTTAAGTGGAGAATGACCTGGGTAGCTCAGTAGGTAGAGCATTGGCGCAATAAGTGTCTCGTGTCCAGGTGTAATTTTTCAATTTAAAGAATATGATATTTAGATGCGGCTATAGCAGTAATTAACAAATATAATAGATTTGATATTTTATCCATAATAAATAATTAAACGATTATTGGCATGTTTTGTTAAATTAAATATAATGCTCTTTAAGGTAGATAATTATCGCTTCAACCGTGCATCGCTGATCAACGTGGGGTTCCGCTTGTCCCGCGCCGAGTGTGACTACATTGCGATGCATGATGTAGACTTACTGCCTCAGAATACACACTTGTCATACACTTACCCAGAGTTGGGTCCTTTCCATGTGGCTTCGCCCGAGTTGCATCCCCGCTACCACTACCCTACCTTTGTTGGCGGTATACTTCTCGTCAAAAGGTATCTGGCGAAATATTAGTATTTTACTTAGTGCTTACCCGATTCAGTGGCCGCATGGTCTAAGGCGCTAATCTCGCAGTAGACTAGACTGTAGATGACAGGGAGATCGAGGTTCGAATTTCAGTCGGGTGTTCTGAGGGTGGTTTTCCACTCTCCCTCCATGCAAATGCGGGTATACTTCTAAATATAACCTTCCTAGTCCCTAAACCATTAGTGTAATTAGTACAAAAGTGTATAACCCCAACGATTAATAAGAGGCGGTGCTAAAAAAAATTGAAATAGAGGTGTCTGGTATTTGGTTTACTTTTCTGCAGAAAAGGCCGCGACATGAGCGGAAAATTATTATGGCGGGTGTTAATTGTGAAGTATTTGGTATACACTAATTAATATTAGCACCGCGTCTTATTACCCGTTCAGGTTATACGCACTTACGCTAATGTGTAATGGTAGAGTGATTGTGAGATGAAATGAAGGACCTACAGTTTAACGTGGGATCCGAACCACGGTGGTAGGCCTGGCATTCCTCACATTTACAAGTTGTGATTAATACACGGCTTGTCAGAGGTGAAGGAAGGGTTTGGCAGTCAGATAAATCTGTGTCGGGACCGAGGATTGAACCCCAGACCCTCAGCACAGAAGTCTGACACCTTACCCCTAGACCGCCAGGTCGGCTTACATACACTTAATTCCTTTGTTTGTCCTGTAATAAAATATTATTATTAATGATTTTCATGTTATTTTCCAGAGAACATTTTGAAAAAGTGAATGGCATGAGCAACAAATATTGGGGGTGGGGCTTAGAAGATGATGAATTCTATGTTCGATTGAAGGAGGCCAACCTCAATGTTACCAGACCTACCAACATTACCACTGGGAAAGAAAATTCCTTCAAGTGAGAAAATATGCTCAGGATATTTCTTATAATTTGTTACTTCTAGTCATTATTTTTAAGAACATATTTAAATTTAGTAAGGAGAGATTTACAATATACTCATCATCAACTGTTTCAGTTGGCCAGATCAGTTAGTAAAATCCTCCATCTTCCTGTATCTTTCCACCATTCTTATCCTCTCACTTGCACACTTTCTTTTATCTGCTTCTCCCATCGCTCTACTATCTCATGTACTCCTACTCTTTCTCGGATAACTTTATTCCTTATCCTGTTTCTCCTGGTGACAACTGACATGCTCTCCTTGTCTCTCTTACATTCATTGTCAATGTTTCTGCTGCATGTGTGATGATATAAAGCTGTGAGAACAATATATGGCAGTCAGCGCAGCCATCAAAATGAAGGAGAAAATGTACTACCCGATAAGAGAACTAGTCAACTTCTATCATTGCATTTTAAAAATTATTTCCTTTCAATCATAATAACAAAATAAACATTAATAATCACACATCATTATTATTAATTCTTTATGTGTAGCGTAAATTCTACAAAAATATCACATCATCTTCATCTCTTGTATCATGTTTTTATTAATCTATTATAACAATTTTCAAAATCATAATAATGTATTATCACAACATATTATATTTTAATGTGTTTATAACTAACAAGGCTTGCTAAACCTAAATAGTATGTATTAATAACTTTCAAATGTTATCTATACCTAGGCCTACTCGTGTTTATTTGACTACTTGAGTCATTGTGCTATCTTAAAAAAGTGTTTGTTAAATGCTTATTTTAAAAACTGATGCTTGATTCTATCTTTTTGCGTTTTGAGCCATTAATTAATTAGTTTTTTTTAGTGGTCTTACTATCCATTTGGGTTATAAGCTGATATACTAATTACGCTAGTGGTTTTAGTGATTATTAAGGTTATATTTATAGGCGCACCCGCATTTACATGGAGGGAGAGTGGAAAACAATTTTGGAAAAACCACACTCGGTACACCTGACCGAGATTCGAACCTTGATCTCCCCATCATCAGTAGTCTAGTCTACTGCGAGAGTAGCACGTTAGACCATGCGAACACCGAAGCTGGTTTAGTTCTCACTCCCCAAACGAGTGGATGTGCAGTCCAAGGCGTTAGAGTCGCAGTTTCCCAAGGATGCCGTTGACAAAGAGGCCAGAGTTTGAATTACAGTTAGGCGTGTTGGGGGTAGTGTTGTAATCTATTACTATATGGTTTTTCCATCCTCTCTCCATACTAACCAAAATCCTCTTCCTTAGCCCTTGTGTTAAATGTACACTAATATAAAAAATAAAAGTTAAGAGTAACATTGGTAAAGTTCTTTTTAAAACAAGGCAGTGATAAAAGCTATTATGTTAGTATTGTAAATTGTATTTGTGTTTCACTGGCAATTTAATATATTATAATGAGTTATACTACAGGCACACACACGATAGAACACGCCGGAAACGTGACACGGCCAAGTGCTTCAACCAGCGGGAAGTAACTCGAAGACGCGACCGTCAGACTGGGCTGTCCAATGTCCAGTACCACCTACAGAGCAGCAGAGAGTTGACGATTGACGGTGCTCCTGTCATGGTGCTAAACATAGCTCTCAGCTGCGACAAGCTGTTGACGCCGTGGTGCGAATGCAAGGTGTCCTCCACCGCTGCCGCCGCTGCGAAGAGTAATGTCAGCGCAGGAGGATCACACATCAAGACTGCTAGGTAGCGACTTGTCGCTAAGGTACGGTTGGAATAGTGAACACGCCTAGGTACGGCTGTAGGAATGAATGGTTCTCGATTCATTGCAGTCGACGACTGTGTTGTTGTGTTAAGCACTGGGTATGTTACAACACTGCACTCATTCATCTTGTCGATGATAACTAATTAGTCAAGTTTAGATTGAAGGTATAGTTTGCTTACAAAGGAAAAACTTTGAAAGCAACTTCGGTAATTTTAACATTTTATGTATTTATATTGTGAAGTTATTTTATTACAAAGTTTATTGACTTTATTGGGGGATAATGTTTGTACATTTGACTTTAAAACTTTTTTTAACTTTATTTTATTTATAAATTAACCCCAGTAAACTGAGTTTGATATATTTAAATCCACCACTATTGGATTTAATATTTTTTTAAAAGAAGTATTGGAATGTATACGATAAGTAGCACAATATTTACTTTCTAATAACCAACATATAGATATAACTGAATTATATATTCAACAAAAAATTATGACTGTTTTTTGGTTTTTAATTAGGCCTACATTTTGGATTATTCCACCCAAGTTGATATTCCAATAATTTAATTTCCCAAGGATGGGTGACCTTTGCTGTGCATTGGGCTCTAATTAAATCTAGTTAAAAGATTTTCTGGGTCCGAACTAAGAAACTAACTTTGTACTTGAGAATATTGTTTTTATCGAACCTCATACAAGGTAGAAGATAAAACTGATATTGAATGTTTTATTGAACAACTCAAGACGACGTAATCTCTTAAAAATAAACTGGGCTTCATATATCATTTCATTTGTTTTATTTTCAACAAACATTTGAAGATATTTTGAAAATAATATTCGGTCGATAAAAGGTTTCTTAATGGCCCTGTGCTTGCTTTAAATAGCCATTATCATTAAATTTGTCCAAATATACATTTTTTTAAATGACATTGGCTCTGAGGATTAAACATCTCAACTTTCTATGATTATAAAGAGTTATTTTGCTGTTATTTCTTGTGGGCTAGAATGCAAGTAAATATGGTAATTGTATGTGCTACTTAAAAAAAAGTATATCTATATGTACAAGTGACATGTCATGTGACATCAATCTCTTATGATATAATTTATTTATTTATCAATATAGCTCAACACTTATGGTACAAAAAAGGGGGAAATGGCTCCAAATGACTATTTTAAATAAAACATTGGTGAGAGGATATAAGAGTAAGGTTATACTCTTTTCTGCTGAACAAGGGGGCTGATGCACCCTGAATACTACATAATTATGTGTTTTGATTGTGAACTGCATTTTTCTGGTGTCTAGACATTTCCCTTTTATCCTCTTTTCTGTTGTACAAATATTAATATCACTTTAAGTGTACAAAACAAAGTACCTATGTTTTTGAAAATGAATTTATTTGGCCTTACTATTATTTTTTACTTAAAAGGTTTTGTATTTATTTCAATCAAGCTGAAGCCTTATCGAGTCTTAAGACATTGTCGAGATGCACCATCATAAAGTATCTTCCGGTGTAGGCGTGAGTCAATGGTTCACCTAGATATCTTGAATATGAATCATAGACAATAACTTTCCCGCATTGTTAAGATTCTTTTTTCCTTAGTCCTGATTTAGTTCACATTAATCTGAAGTTGCTATTGAAAAGAAAAATGGAAACTAAAGGTTTTTTTCCTTTAATACCCATTTGGGCTATACGCTTATGTACTAATGTTTTTAAGGATTAGGAAGATTATATTTAGAGGAAGTGTACCCGCATTTGTGTGGAAGGAGAGTGGAAAACCATTTTGGGAAAAAAATCATCCTCGGTACAGCTGACTGAGATTCGAACCTGGATCTTCCCGTCATCTGAAGTCTAGTCTACCGCTAGAGTGGCGCGTTAGACCATGTGGCCACCAAAGCGGGTAATTAAATTATTTTTTTGCTGTAAAGTGACTTCTCAGTAAGCAGTAAGCTATGTGCAAAAATTAATTTGAGATAAACTGCTAATCAGCATAGGTTAAAAAAATATATAACTTGAAATTTGTAAGTAGATTTAAAGGACCCATTCCAATATTAATTGATGTTATGCATATATTTTTATTTATGTGAATTATATTTAGAATCATTAGCGAGGTGTGACCTTTTTGATAACGTTAACACCATAAAGCACCTCCTTCGTCATTTGATATTTTGATGTTAATAAATGTCACACATGCACAGCTAAGAGGTCCCACCAGGTTTCGTATCAAGTGTGTGAAGTAAACTTTTTTGATTCAAAGCCAAATTGAGTTATATGAAACATTCCCATAGTTGAATTGAAGTTTGAATATTTAAAAAAATAAATCATAAAGTTATTGTGAATATTACTATAGCTTTAAAAACTAAATATCATCTACAAAAACTTTTATTGTGGAAATATTAAACTATATTTGATTCTACATAGAGGTGTAAGAAGCTTAGAAACTTTGACTTGGATTCAAAACAGATATTAGCTTCGACTTTGCTTCAAAATAATTTTGACTTTGACAATTACCATTCTTCTTCAATAAAATATTGACAGCTAAAATAGTCCATTTATGGTAATTTAATCCCATTCTGAGCTGTTGTGTACAATACAAATTAATATACATATGGAAAAAAATCTGAAGTAATGGAATTGTAAGTTTGTTATATATATATTACCGGTACCTTAAAGTTATATATATATATTACCATTACCTCTTTGACCAGTGGCAGCAGTGTAAAGTGTGAACTGTGTTCTTTTCATTGTAACAGCAATATTGTGTTTGTCCCTTTTATATGTTTCTATCCACCTTTCCTGGATCTTCATCCAAGTATATTAGATCTACCACCATATATTCATACATCAAGTTATGTGATGCTGTCACTTTTGATGGATCTTATCAATAACTACCAAATAACATTATTATCATAGTAAATGTTGACCAAACCGTTTTTATTTTCTGATACCCTTTGCTTTTATAGTTGGACTGTATACAATAAACTTTATACTATATCTTTGAGAGTCGTATTTATATATAAAAAAAACTATTTTAAAATAAATTCAAGCTAGTATTTTGTCATGAATATTTAAGCTCATTATCGATGTTTTATATTTATTTTTGAACCTCTTGATACATTTTGAGGTTTGGTTAAGAAACACCTCCTTAAGTCACACAATAGGAATTTCATAGTCTTTAATTTATGCACATATCTAGAAAATATCCACGGAATAAAATATAAATTAAGAAAAAATATGCAAACAATCCTTTAATATAAAATGTAATACATGAAAAATTTCATCGAGGAATATTTAGGAATTCAGTAAACACTTTTAAGTGTCTTTAATGAAAACCTATCACATAATTTTGTTTGAAACTTTATGTTTTATTACATGAAATGTTTTATTTGTTAAATAATATTATTGCTTGCTATTTATGAATTTATAAGTTAGTACTATTTGCTTGTACAGGTAAAATATATTACCACAAGTAATTTGTTCATTTCATTACTTTCATTCCTCTATTATGTCCAATAATTAAAATATACTCACGTGGATGTGTAAGAGTGCCATGTTGAACCGACATATTTAGAAACTGGAGCACATAGCCGTGTATATTGGTTATTTATGGTTTAGCTTCAGCTATAGCTAATACATTGTTAATAAAATAAGTATAATATAATTTTAGAAAACAAATGGCTGGTAAAATAATGAACACAAATATCTCGTGCATCTTTCTTCGTGTGTTAAAGTATTTAGTTTTATTTGTGCTTTATTTTATAATATTCTATCCATCATTCTTCCTTCTCCTCGCACCTGAACACTTTGTTATCTGCTCCTCCCCTCCCTTGCAGTCTTTTGTCTGCCTTTCCAACATTTTCTTTATCATCCTCTTTTTTTCCATCCATTACAAGCTCATTCCATCTGTATCCGGCTTCATTTATTTATTTATTACCTTAAGTTTTATTTCCAGACTTTTAACTTCATTGTTATCGGAGAATACTATTTTGTCTAGGGGTGTTAAGACCATATATGAGAGGTGTCTATTTTTTAATTAAATGACAACTATTATAATGAAGCCAAACGAAGTGATTTTTTCTGATCTAACATTGAACCCATACACCTTATATTAAAAACCACAACTATGAAACATTATTTTTTACCAAAGGTATTGTTTAATCCAGTAATATTACTATTGTGTGAAGATAGTTGTGGAAGGGTGATATGAAATATTCATATGTTGTTAATAAATAAAGTTAATCTTGTGAAAAAAAATATATGACTGGCCAATTTTGATCCTTGAAACCATCCCAATAACATGTTAAACAGTTTCTACAAGGATCTGGTACTGGCTGCAAATAAACTTCTTGCATGTAATATTGGGCAGATAGATGAATACATTTTTTTACAAGAAGGTACAGGAAAGGTGGATAGAAAACGTTTAAAAAGGAACAAACAAAATATGGCTTTTACAATGAAAAGACAAAGAGGTAATGGCTACCTCTTGAAGAAAATCGACCGTTACCGCCCAATCCCCTGACCTAGGTTTCATTCTATCGGAACTCATCAGGGAGGAGTGTGAAACGCGCAACACAACTTCCTAGAAGAAGAAACCAAAAAATACAAACGGTAAAAGCCATGTGTTCATTCCCTTTCTATCCACTTTTCCTCCAAATACATATACAAAAAAGATAAAAGTAGTTTTCCTCATGATATATATTTTTTTACTTGTTGATCATCCAATGTAGCTATCCGAATTTATGTCAAGAAAACATGTGCATAAAATTGTTTTATTAACTTTGATAAAATATATTTTACAAACTTTACATACATATATACTGTTGCAATTGTGATTCAAATTTGTGTTATGAGGTAAATATTAACTTGCAATACAAATTATTTATTTAAAATAAATTTTAACCACAAATATAATGATAAATTTTGTTTTCTACTTTTAGAATATCATCTGGAAATGCTTGTCATATTTCCCTTGATACTTAGATATGATTTTATTAATATTTTCATTCATATAAATATACTTTGTCAAGTTGGTAAGCATTTTTCTATCTCAATTTATTATAATCAACACATGGCGAGTTTCAAAATGTTCATTAACTCCACAAGTCCTAAAATTACAATGACACGTTAATGAGATCTGATATTCAGTGTCGATATATGATTCAAATATTTGAAATATGACACTAACATTCATTTAACCAATAAATTTTATCACATTTATGTATTTTATAACAATTTGTCACACACATGACTATTTTTCAATATTAAGCCTAATTTATAAACCCCATTAAACTTATTGAGTCTTCATTAATTCAACAGGAAATTTCTAAATTTAATTTAAAATTTGCTGACAAACATTGTTAAAAAAAAAATCCCCCATCCTTTTTTCATGTGTATTAAATGTTAGATAAAATTTTATGTATAATATAAATTTAACATGATTTTAACGAGATTCACACCATTTGCAGAGGAAAAAATTGTGGAGCATCAGTGTGGAATTCGACGAAAGAAATAAACAATGGATCAGATTTTCACAATTCGGCAAATATTAGACAAAAAGTGGGAATACAACATGATGTTTTGATGAACATTATAGCCTACATAGATTTTAAAAAGGGCTGCGATTCAATTAAAAGAAACAAATAATAGTTAAGTTTGGGATACCCAAAAAACTGGTCAAGCTAATTAAGGTATGTTTGACTACTACACGTGGGAGGCTACAGATTGGACCTCACTTAACAGATATTTTCAAAATACATGATGGGTTGAAACAAGGAGATGTACTTTCCCCGTTGCTTTCTGCTCTAGCCTTAGTGTGCTATTAGGGTAATTCAAGAGAAGGGTTGACATTAAACTGTACAATGCAGCTATTAGGAGACGCAGACGGTTTAGCTTTGGGTAATAGGAAGGAAGGTGTGGTCAGATATACAGAAACACTTATAGTAGAGGCTATTAAGGAAATAGTATTTTCAACGGACACTTCTAAGCCTAAGTTTATCATAACACAGAAAACACATATTGGGGACGATAATTTAGAGGTTATTTCCAACAACTATCATTTGGCAGGGTTAACGAGTTTAAATATGTAGGAACAATTTCAACAGCAATAACAATATTAGATTGGAAGTTAGGAAACGAATACAGTCGGGGTGCTTAGTAAGTTGTTTACATCTTGCCGGCTTTCGATGAATGTAAAACTTGTAATATACAAAACAATAATCTTTGTTCACTATGGTAGTGAAACGTGGTCTCTTACCTTGCATGACAAAAAATAATTAGGATGTTCGAAAACAAGGTGCTTAGGAAGAAATTAGGTTCAAAGAGGGATGAGGCTACATAATGATGAGTTACATACCCTATACTCATCACAAAACTAGGTTAGGATAATCAAGTCGCATAGATTACTGTGGGCAGAACATGAAGCACGAACGAGAGATTCTAGTACCTTGTTCAGGCGAATGAATTGTAAACCCGATGGGAAGAAACTACTGGGACGCTGGGACTACCTAGACGCAGATGGGAGGATAGCATTAGAATAGACTGGATAGAACTAGCTCAAGATAGGGATATGGTGTAATGAGGTGGACTGGATAGAACTAGCTCAAGATAGGGATAGGTGGACTGGATAGAACTAGATCAAGATAGGGATATGGTGTAATGAGGTGTACTGGGTAGAACTAGCTCACGATAGGGATAGGGTGTAATGAGGTGGACTGGGTAGAACTAGCTCACGATAGGGATAGGGTGTAATGAGGTGGACTGGGTAGAACTAGCTCAAGATAAGGATAGGGTGTAATGAGGTGGACTGGATAGAACTAGCTTAAGATAGGGATATGGTGTAATGAGGTGGACTGGATAGAACTAGCTCAAGATAGGGATAGGTGGACTGGATAGAACTAGCTCAAGATAGGGATATGGTGTAATGAGGTGTACTGGGTAGAACTAGCTCACGATAGGGATGGGGTGTAATGAGGTGGACTGGGTAGAACTAGCTCAAGATAAGGATAGGGTGTAATGAGGTGGACTGGATAGAACTAGCTCAAGATAAGGATAGGGTGTAATGAGGTGGACTGGATAGAACTAGCTCAAGATAAGGATAGGGTGTAATGAGGTGGACTGGATAGAACTAGCTCAAGATAGGGATAGGGTGTAATGAGGTGGACTGGATAGAACTAGCTCCAGATAGGGATAGGTGGAGTACATTTGTAAGTGTGGCAATGAGCTATCGCGTTCCGAATGCCATAGAGTAAGTTTATCTCTTCAAAACCATGTGTCATGTGATAAATTCTCATAATATTTGATGAAGATTATGTGACTAAATATTAACTTATTTAATTAACAAAATGTAAATCATTATATACATCACAATATTCACATAAATTTACAGAAACATTTTTTTACAACAAAGTGTGCCGTTATTAAAATTGGTTTATAAAGAAGAGCTATCTTTTAAAGTGTTAGTACTAATTATTGAATTGAACAACCAGTTTGTGTTATTGTTCTTGATAAAATTGAAAGTACATAAATATTGGCTAATCCAGCCCACATGTGGACTCTATATGAACATCAAAATAAAATTAACCAATCACAGTCTGTAATTAAAATCCCTCAATAAGTAATATCACATTTAACCATTAAGTAATAAGAATAGTTATTTCATCTGTATGAAATGTTAGGAGTGACTGTATTTTCGTATCAAATTAAAATCTAAACCAATAGACCAATTCTAATAAAATAGACCAGGCCAAGTTCTAAAGACTGAGTACACACATTGCAAATTGTGGATTAATAGAATATAACAACTAGATTATTTACTAAGGAATAAAACAAAATCTGTGATAAATAAAGTTATTAATGTTAAAATATGGAAGTTAATAACTACATTAACAAATATAAAAATATTTTATAATATTTGCCTGGAGATAATATATTTGGAAATGATTTCTAAAAAAAAATAAAAAATTATTCATATCATAATGGTAAATGGTCTCAGAAATATGTGAACTAATGTATTTGAATATATTCTTTTTCTCTCTCTGTTCCTTTCAACAATGAAAATTGCAGTTAAAGAATTATTTAGCTTTTGAATATTTTTTTTGTACCAAACAGTTATTAAAAATATCTCATAAACCAGACATTTTTTTAAAGGTTAGTTTAAAATGTTTGAATATGTGCTACATATATAAGAATACTAGTTTACATATTAAGGACACAAAGGAACTCAGGCCAAGTCATATGTGAACAAGTAATGTAAATAAACTCTGTGAGAAATTTAAAATGTTTACACGAGTGTTTTAAAACATATAGTTAGGAGAAAGCAACGCTATACGATTGAAATTTAGGGGATGAATGGTTATAATAACAGAAATCAGCCATAACCGAGTTATATTCGTGTAAATTCAGAAATTACACCTGGACACGGTAATCAAACCCAGGAAATTTGGCTAAGTACGCCAGTTCTTTACCCCTGAACTATCTTGGGTCCTGTGTGTCAATTTTCACTTATAATATCCACACGTCCATTACAGACTATGTCTTAAAATTTCTTGAAGAATTACCCTGAGCACGGGACAGCCCCTGGATAGCAGAGTAGTTTTGAACTGGCACGCTAAGACAGAGATCCTGGGTTCAATTCCCGTGACATTTTTCAATATATTCAAACACTTATATTTGTTAACAACATGATTGACAAGTATGTTGTATCTATCTTCATACTTAAAACAATAAATGTTATTTTAATCCAGTAGTGTAATTGCTTAGTACAAGCGATACTAATGTACAATACATTCTCACTACAAGAGTAGTACATGCATGTTAATCACTTCTGCTCAGGGCTGAGACAATAAAAGATACTTACATGCAAAATATACAAACAAATTTTAATTAGGTAAAAAGTTGGGTTTTATTATTTTAAGGTACTTAACGTGCACTTTCTGAACCAACTAACTATATTATCACACGAGAATTTCTATGAGCAAGAACGAAAGTAACCATGAATTTTGCCGGGAAAGGTATTTTCACAAACCTTCCAGGATTATTTTGCATGTCACAATCGACATGGGACTGATGGTTGAAGGAAATTGTGCTATGGATCTTTATCGATCGAGAAAAATCCGTCGACCCCGGCTGGGTTTAAACTGGCAAACATCAGCTCCCGAGGCAAGCACTTTACCCCAAGACCGAGGTCAACCATGTTTTATTAGAAATTTACAGGCTGAGGTGTATAACAAATTACCTTAAACCTTGTCTGTGTTCTAAAACAAACCACAAGGTGTAACTTACTTTATAAGTCAACTCAAGAGAGACAGGAATCGATTCCAATCACATTTAGAACCAATTTTAGTCTTCACATGCAAAATACCTGTGATTTGGATTGTCGCTACTTTACTATAAAACAGTAATATTAGGACTTAAAGATTAGAAGAGTTCTGTTTATTCGCTAGTTCAAATAATTCATAAATTAATACACCATATTTTTACTTTTATAACCGCTTATTTATTTATACTCTGTAAGACTGGCCATGAGCTGAAATTTGTAATCTGAGATTTACTTATGCTAATGTTGTTCTAAATATTACAAGAGGTTGATTGGTACAAATATTGAGACTTAATATTAAAACTTAATTGTTTAGTAAGCCTACTATTTTGATTATAGTTTTGTATGGACATGGGATGCTCCATTTTATAAATTTTGGTTGCCCAGCAAATGATTCTTCCACCTTTTTATGAAAGTATTAACAGATTTTGAACATTAAAATCTGATGGTGTAGCATTCCAAACCCTAGACGCCTGGAAGGTAAATGATTTTTCAAAGTTTTTAGTTCAATGTTTGGGTACTTGTAAAGAAGCTCTATTTCATGTTTTATATGTATGTATGGACGATATTTTGGTCACTTCTGAGTCTATAAGACGGGCATTTCGATTCTATAATTTTATAAAATCGTTAAACAAAACTCAAAATACGTCGATTTTCCATCTCGAGCCACTTTAATTTTTTTAGGTAATTGCTAACATAATTATATTTTTTATGCTAAAAATAAATCTTACACATAAGTTTTTTATTTTTTTTATTTCAAGTTTTTATTTATGCCAATAAGAAGTTCCGAGGAGTAGTCAAGGTTTGACAAGACCAATGTTTCACATATGTTTGATTTTACATAATTTGGTAGAATGAGCTTGAATTTATAGAGATGCTTTAAACAATAATATGTTTTTACTCGTTAGGGTTATACACTAATAATTCTAGAGATTAGGAAGGTTATATTTATAGGAAATGTACCTACATTTGTATGGAGGTAGAAGGGAAAACCATTTAGGAAAAAACACCCTCAGTACACCCGACCGAGATTCGAACCTAGATCTCCCCGTCATATGCAGTCTGGTCTACTGCGAGAGTAGCGCCTTAGACCATGTGGCCACCGAAGCAGGTGTTACAGCATGTTATAAATAAACAGTTGTGAGCTGCTCCCCGAATTTACACACTTTAATGATTGAAACTTAATTTTAAGATTTTGATATTCACATTGTTCCTCGTGGAAAAAAGTTAAAAGTAATGGTACAGTATCGCAATTGTTCATGCTCTCGGGTTAAAATTAGCCGCAAACAAGCCAGAATGGCATTGCAAAGTGAACTAACAAAATACCTTATTTTAACGATGAAGTTTGTGGAGAATGCGAGTATGAGTAAAAAGTGTAAACATTTACAAACTTATTTCACTCCCCCGATACTTAAAATATCTATCAAGAAATAAAAGGCACAAAAATTATGTGTAACTAGGTAAAGATGGGCTGAATTCACCAGTTAATGAATAAAGATCTTAATTTTACCCACGAATCTGAATCTAATCAAACATGGTAAATATTATAAGATGTTCACTTTACTACAGGGATCACTGTTGAAATACATTGGTGGTGATGCTCAAGCTACTAGTTGATAATTTAGGTTTTACTCAAATCTCTTTCGAGTCTCATTTAAGTAGCTTCCTGGGCGAAATATCTTAAATTAGTTGACATAACTAAGAAACTTGGCACGTCAGTTTCCTTGCGGGTGTGTTTGTGTGTGTTTGTCGTTTTCTCACTAGGAGCAAGAGCTAGAGGTGTTACCTTTGAAGCATGCGGGTTGAATGGGGTTCAGACAAGGGCAGGCAAAGCGGGCCGACTACAGTGTCCAATGAGGAGCATGAGGTCTCTTACAGAAGGCATGCAGGTCTTGTTGTCAGCCCCTGCAACCACACAACGTGCACCGCACGCAATTACTAGGTACGTCACACACATGCTTCACGTCACATTACAGGAAACAGGGNGACAAATTAAAAGTTGAGTTTCCTACCATCTACAATAGCCCCATGGCTTCTCTGGTGCTGACTGACAGCTCACAGATGACAGCTGACGGCTTTGAAAATCTACCAGACCAAATTATGTATCCCTACGCCGAACCATATGATCTGCAAAAACATGTGTTTAGCAGTTGTCACTTTTGACAGTCAAAATTTAGGTATATACCTAAATGTTGACTGTCAGAAGTCAGCTGTGAACTGTCAGTCAGTACCAAAGAAGCCATGGAGCTACTGTACAAATAAATATATCATAAAGTGGTTTGATGTTTTGGGGGGGAAAAAATTGTTGCAATATACAGTACCTAGTTTAAAATTTTCACCTTCTCCTTTATTAAACACTTTATAATATTGTTCGTGATCCTTTCTTCTTTTTTACCTATATAATATATTGAGACATGGACAAATCGCTTCATTGATAAGAGTGAATTGTTTTGTAAGTTTTTTTAGATCCATCCATGATTGTTTCCAGCTTGTGGCCAGTTTTTTATTCAAGCCTTATATTCTCCACTACCGGCTGGCTAGGTCTGTAGTATCTTCATATGTCTTATAATATAACTTAAGACTAGGACAGGCACAACATCAAGACCCTGGGCCTTTAACATATCAATGTGAAAGGGTAAACCCACATTTCACCAATGATAAATTTTTCGGCTATGCCGGGAATCAAACCCGGTATCCTTAGCTCAGTAGACACACACGCTACCGACTGAGCTAAGGTGTCTGATTGTTTCATTAACTTTCTAAGCATATACAAGGAAGACTCATGTGTTTGGTTCAGTTACTATCAGCCATATTAATTTCAAAACCTGCAGTCGAACGTGGAGCGCGAAGACAATATGAACGCCCGTGAGAAGAGTTAGTGGAGAGAGGTTTTTTTAAGGCAATACAATGTTTTCCGTGACCAAGCGACTGGTTTAACTACACAGAAAGAGTTTGATGGAATGTTCAAATAATAAGTGTGCTATGCTTTACAGCTAGAGCCCCTATGTGTTTTACTGATCAGCGTTCCTGTCTACGGACCCAGAAGTCCCGGGTTCGATTCCCGGCACTTCTAAATTATCTGTGAAGCCGTAAATAGAGTTGGTACATTTTTACTGCTTGGTACTCATGAAAACATTCAAAAAGAATATTATTTTCATTCCCTTGATAATTATATTATTTTAGCTTTCTAGTGGATTGTGTTTTGATTTAACAAACAAATTTTGACTTGTGGCCATTTAATCAATCATTATATTCAACAGTTAAATAAATCTGAATGCACATTTTAAGTTATAATTCCAAAGTGAAAAAGAGATTTAAAATGTCAGCCACGTTTTGTTATTTATGAATGCAAATATCAAAATTGATCAATTTGGATATTAACATCCTAATACTGTCTAATTTTGCAAACTTATTTTTGACAAACAAAATTTGAAAGTCCTGTGAATTTTGTTAAAAAAAAGTGGACCAAACCATACTGCCATGATTATTATAAGACACCTTAGACATTTTCCAACAGTTATAAACTAATACCATAGTTTAACTGATATTACAGGTACTTTGAGATAAAGTTGGGATAACATGACAATGCTTATTGTTTTATGATTGTCTAGATTTTTAAACCAGATCTTTTTATTTTACTCAACTTTAACTGGAATTTACAAGGTTATTGGTAAATTTTTATAGAAATTTAAAGGAGTATCAACACAAAGTCGTACACTTTTAATTCGGTTTAATGTGTCTACTTTTTTAATCATTTGATAATCAAGCTAAAATTATATTGTAAAGCTGGCTTAAAATAAAGCAATGTAAACCTTATTAAAGATAGTGTTAACTGATTTCTAAAATATCTCATTCATTATTTAATGTAAGCCATGTAAATTTTACAAAAAGGTTGATCTGATTCCTAAATTGCCTGGTTACAAGATTTTGCATTGCTTGGACCTCTAAATCTTATTTTTTACCCAAGCTTCAATAACATATATTATATAATTATATTTGTAATAGTCTACAGATATCTGTTAAATAACTTCTTTTTCCCTAAATCTATATAAATAAATACAGAGATCAAATTGGAAGAAAAGTTCTCCGTCATTGAAAAAATGTAGATGAAAGAATATATTTTAGTTTTTTTTTCCATTTTTTTTCTTTCTTTCTTTGACATGTCTAAATTTTAAGCATTAATTTTAACAATACCACATATATTGTACACAATAAATACATTTTCTCTCTTTGTCACTAGAACTATAATTGCTGAAAATACTGATTAATCAAATTAAATTAAAAAGGAGGATTTCAATGAATATTATTTATATGTATGAAATAAAGTGCATTGACCAAAACAATTTCTAATAAATAAAACTATAGAACAGTAGGAAAATGGTAGAGCACAAATAAAAGTAAAAACACTAACACAATTTTTTGATGATATTATACAATCCTGAAGAAGATTCTATAATAGCATCGAAATAATGAATTGTGTGTAAATATGTGTTAGTGTTTTTACTTTTATTTGTGCTCTACCATTTTCCTAATATTCTATCATTTTATTTACTAGAAAATGAATATTATTTATAATCTTTAGAGTCAGATAATTGTATTTTTTTTTATTTAGCATCGCGTCTTACTACCCGTTCGGGTTATACGCTTAAGTACTAATTACACTAATTTATTAGGAATTGGGAAGGTTGAACTTTAGAGGAAGTGAACCCGCATTTGCGTGGAGGGAGAGTGGAAAACCATTTAGGAAAAACCACCCCCAGTTCACCCGACCGAGAATTCGAACCTTGATCTCCCCATTCTCGGTGGTCTGGCTCAACAAATTGTATATTGAATTGATGAAATAATAATAACATTTTTTTTGTTAAAAAATATTATTTTATGAGTCTACTTAATGTTTTAATCCATAAAAAGTTGAATCTATTAAATTTTAGTCAATTTGTCGAACATTTGTGCATGGTAAGCATGTAAGTTGGTTTGACTGTGCATTCACCGAAATCTCCTATTTGATTTAATTTTAAATGCAAGATTTGTGCTTAGTATAGAAAATCACAATTGTAAATCACAGATTGAACTACACTAAACAAAGCGAGCTTAGATTCTAAAACATCACAGTTACATCCTTCTAATTGTAATATTAAAATTTTAATTAGTAGACTATTTGGAAGATTTGATATAGTAGGAATACATTTTAAATAGGTACCTACTGGTCTCCTCCTATGACTAATTTACCAACCTTCTAGCAGAGGTAAAACCAGAATTATATCTAAAGTAGGCCTATATAAAGACTGTTTATATAGTCTGCTATTATTTGACACTTAAATGACAGTTCTAAAAGTTACTAGATCTACTGTCATATATTCATATGACAAGGTTCAATGTTAACGATGTCATTTGACAGCTCTCTGATATAGCGACCTTGTCAATGTCAACTATTCTACTATATTTTTTTATTTCAACATTGTCAAAATAGTAAAATCTTGGTATAGTTAAGAATTATGTAATAATCTACAAAAGATTAACATTAATTCAATGTATTATAAAACAGATTTGTAACATTATGTATCTCAATTGGTGTTTTGGCACATTGTTTTATAGGCATTAAGTCAGATGTGAATATTTTAAGAGTTACAAAGTAGACTATATATTATTAACATACAACTATATTATTGAAAAACTTGAAACATTTTTATTCTGAATAGACCCTTTCAACAGTAGCACTGTAGTAGTTTGGAGTCAGGAATAATGAACGACCCAATGAATTAACAATTTTAGTAAAATATACTTGAATATTGTTTAAAATCTAGCTACTCCCTAATTTAGTTGCTAAATATCTGTGTTTATCAATGAGGGACTACACTGCATATCATCTCTGAGGGAACTGCATGGTTACGATTGGGAAACAGCGTTGTCTGTCTCTCGTTTTCTTGCGGTCAATCTCCCTTCAAATATAAGACAAGTATGGCAACGCTGGTTAGTGGAAGTTGCCAGTAGCTCCTTCTTACCCCAGCACACCACCTTCACACATAACTGAGAGCTAGGAGATTTGGCCAGTAGCTCCTTCTTACCCCAAGCACACCACCTTCACACATAACTGAGAGTGAGGAGATTTGGCCAGTAGCTCCTTCTTACCCCAGCACACCACCTTCACACATAACTGAGAGTGAGGAGATTTGGCAACAGTTAATTGAGAGAGAGTCAATATAAAGCATTTTTCCTGCAGTTCCCTCAGAGGTGATATTGGGTGTAGAAATCACAAAAGGGTGTAAAATATTAACATTGAGTTAAGTCAATAGATATGATTATTATTATCATCCTCAAATTGAAGAAACCTCTCTAACACTAATTTGTGTGCTATTTTAAAAATATTTGTTGAGACAAGTTTCAATAGTGAGAACTAAATAGGTACTATCAATCTCATTATTAAACTATCTTGAATATTTTTCTCTCTTATAAATCTAGTGCTAGTCAGCCCTAAAACTGTGGTTCAACGCACAACTAACACTTTGGCAATAGAACCAATTTTTAATAATTGAAGCTTTTTCAAATAAATAAGTACAAGTTTGAGGCCTTAAGAAGAAATGGAAGCTCTGTTAATCTAACAATGAGTACTGATGATCATATATTTAATTTAAAATATTGCAACCATATTGTGTTTAGTACCAGGAATTGATGTTGCTATAAAACTAAAAAGGGGGATCAGGTAGAAAATAGTCATCATTATTATAAGTATTCAAGTTAAAAAATAACAATAATGTGGTCCCATATAATATATGAGTGTTGAATGTATTTAAGTTGATATCCATTTCATTCCAAAAAAAGGAAGCAATGGCAAAAATATTTAAGGAAGGAATTCTTTTGAAAAGAATCAATGGAAGTCAAACTTAGCATGTTTCAGGTCATTTTTGATGTAGGTACTATCTTTGTTCATTACATTATTATTTTTATCATATTATTACACAAAATGGGAGTTAAATGTCTGAACTTTAAATGGTAGCATGTTTATATATGTTATTGTTATCAGTTCTGTAGTCAATTCAATAAAAGAAATCTAACAATATGTTTGTAGGAATAATATTGATAGTTTGTAATAATATTAATGAAGTTTTATGTGCATTTTTTTTAACACGCCACACAAATAAGAAAACAGTTACTGTAAAGACAATAGACAACATTATGATTCAAGTATTCACTTGGCCTATTGTGTGTCCAGACCTACCCATATAAAATGTGTAAATTTGGTATATTAACCCATTACCTGGCGCGGGTGTTAAACATGTTTGTTTTCCCAAAACATTCCCTGGCGCGGGTGCAAATCAACGTATCATTGCAATAAGTTACCGTAATGCCATCTATCAATGAACCTCTGTACTTTTAGCCAGACTGAATACTTCATTTTGAAACTAATAAATGGAGTTACCAGTTTAATGCTATACTATGACCATGAATAAAGTAATAAATGAGAAAATGTGTCTGATAAGAGTGCACAGGAAGAAAAATGGCCGCCGGGCCTGCGAAGATCGCTGTACTACACACGTGCCAGGGAAATAGATTAAATAAGCTGCTTTGAAATAAAATCACATTGTTAAGATTATATGTATAAAGACCTGCCAATTGTTAGTAAACTGTTTGTTTACACTCTTTTATGTCAACAATATTAATTAATAATCCAAGCAATTTTCTCCATTCTGTTAATTTTGAGAAAGTTTCAAATGTAAATTGTCAAATAAATTAAAAGAATTAGGTGTGGTTTCTTTTGAACCAAATGAAAGGGAGGTTTGATTAAGAGCATGCGTGTCGACAAATCACGGAGGTTTGGTTAAGAGCATGTGTGTCGACAAATCACGGAGGTTTGATTAAGAGCGCGCGTGTCGACATTCACACAGTCGTTTCCTTGTCACTTATAACCTTAATCCCATCCTTAGTTATCTGTATCTGAACATTAGCCACAGGCTCCTCTGCTATTGGTTGCTTATCACTGCTCACCTTCCTATTGGTCACTTTGTCCCCGGTGGCAGTGGCGACTATCTGCACGGCCTGCCCCGGGTAACCCATGTTCCCAGATTTCCGAGCGTTCTCCTCGTTGCTAACACTCTCCTTGTATCGGACTTGGTACTCTTCCTCGCTACGCTCCACGTGGATGAATGTCGGGACCAGTCCGTTTGGAACAAAGTTTGTCCGCGCCGTGTCTGTGTAGGTGGGGCTTGGGGACTCCATGTTAACATCACTTGGGGAGGGGGTTAAGAAACAATTTTGAGTATTGTTAGGAAATAAATACTTACTGTTGATTGCGCCAAGTCCACAAATCCAATTGAGTGAGCACAAACAAGAAACAAATATGTTACATTTACAAGTTTATTTAATGATTCATTTTATATTTAGCTTTGGCATCTTAATCGTATACAAGCAACTAAAGGGGCCACAACGGTAAGCAAGACATTGCCATGCAGATGTTGATTCTACAGGGTGGGCAAGAAATCCCCATACCCCTAACATTAATCAACATGTTATTATAATAGGTAATTGGTTGGCAATAGTATTTATTTGGCCCTTGGCTTAGGTTGGCAGTATTGCTTTCAAGGTGACACAGTTTGCTCACTCATAGATATTTTGTTGTACACCACAGTATAGCCGAGATAAGCGCTAACAATTAAATTATTGAGAAGCGGTTGGTAGCAAGTGTATAGGGTCACGAACGACAACACAAGGGTGAGACAATGAGACAAATAGTGAGTGTGTCCCAGGATCGCTTTAATAAGGCCACACCTCGCAAAGCGATAATACTTGATAGGGGAAAACATGTACTTGATTCAGGCAGTGCTAAAGACAGGCCGCGGAACAGACGTGATTGGGAATGTGCGCTGCTGTCGCCGATTCCATTTCACAGTTTCCAGTGGATGTTTGTCACTGAATTATTGGCTAGGGACAAGGAACTGTGAGCCGATGACTTTTGTTATTTGTTAGCACATTTTGTAAAGGCAGTGTCCCACACAAAGGAGATGTTATCTGACGAATGTGCAATCTATCTCAGTTCATGCACCAGACATGTTTACATCCGGGCTAAAGGCGGCCGAGTTACGTAGGAATGCACCACACGTACAAGAGATACAGGGACTTCTAGCCCACCCTGTATTATTGGTAGATTTAAAATATGGTTCATGCCAAAATAATGCCAAAAGACTCCAACAGAGATATATTTTCTTAACAATCCTATAGTTTGAGTTTTATTAATACGAGAAAAAAATAGTGAAAATGTGACATTAGCTGATTTTAAATTACCTTTTAAGCATATTTGCGGAGCTATGAGACTAGGTTTGTTGAAAAAGGGCTCTAGATTTAGCCTCACTAACATTTTCATTTATTTGAGATATTTAACTTTCACTTTCTGAACCAACTGATTATATCAGCACATGACTTATAAACTAACTTAAATCTAGAACAGATACTACATCCAGCCCCCAGCCATTAACTTATTATTGTAAAAGATTAAACCCACATTTCACCAATGATAAATTTTCCGGTCATGCCGAGAATCGAACCCGGGACCATTAGCTTGATACCAACCGAGTTAAGGTATCACCAAAACAACTATGGTAATTTTTCTATAGCCTCACAATATCAAATTTGAGAACTAGCAGTGAGATTTTCACACTACCTTGAAATAAGAAGTTTCAAGTTTACTTTCCCTCTCTTACTGACATGACAAAGGGTGGTTGTAGGTGAATCTCAAAAGGGAGCATACACTTACAGAGAATAGAGAAGTAGTTCCATAAAACTACACAGACACAGTACTAAACAGTATTTTAAGTCGTATGGCCCAACAATGATTGATACTTACTCGATGACCGAGGCGACCACCTTAAATTAGTCTTTAAATTAATAAATATGACCTTATTTATTTAACTTTTTTTTTATCATTTCTACTTTAATAGTAAACAAACATTTAGACACTAAAATATTTGATATCAAAAGTTTTACCAATGGGTGGATTGCAAACATTTAAAAATATGATGATGAAGTCAAGTGAATACGGTCGCCTACAGTCTGAGAAAACTTAGGTACGGTAACAAGTTAGTAAGTTGAACATTTTCCTTGGGTTTTATATTATTTTAATTTTTAATGAATAGAACCTTCATGGCAAAACAATGTGTGTTTGTTTTTATCTATTTTTTCTAACACTCCGTCTTACTACTTGTTTATGTTACAATCATTTGTATTGATCACGCTGATGACATTTAGGGAAAGCCACCCTCAGCAGACCCGACCGAGATTCAAACCCCATCTCTCTGTCTCCAGTAGACCAGTCTAACACAAGAGGGACGCATTAAACTAGTGATTCCCTGCTGGGGTTCCATGAGACCATGCCTGGGGTTCCGCGAGAATTTGTGTAGAATGTGTAAATACGTTAAGAAAACTTGTGTATCAGGAGAAGATGAAGAGAGAAGGTGGGTAGTAATGTTAAAAGTGAGGGTGGTAAGAATATTGAAAGGATAAGTTCAAGGAACGAAGGACACTAATCAGTAAATATAAAGAGGTAATAAATACTTTTTAAATATTTAAATCAAACGTACGAGTTTATTATTTACTACTACTGGTTTATATTTATGTTTTGTAATCTACCTCTGTTGAAACTAATATATGTCAGCAAGGTAGGGATTCACCAAGATTTTACTAAATATTTTAAGAGTTGCTCCAAATGAAAAAGCTTGGGAATCAATACCTTAGACTGTTTGGCCACTAAGGCCATCAATAGTTGATTTAGCATAAAAACCGAACGGGTAGTAAGACGTGGTACTAAAAAAAAGTGGGTTTCTGTTTTTCTATCGATAAATCTTTACAAGATTTTTTTTTGCTAAACTAGTGTCTTGGCTGGAATAAATAATCATATGCATCAAATCAGGGCGAACATTTTAGATCACAGGAAATTATCAAACAGATGATTATATTGCAGATATTAAATGAAACCAAAATAAAATCTTATTATATGAAATTTCATGCTTTTCAGTGCACTCATGCTTTTATTGAAACCAAACCAATGAAAATTATATAATTAAATAAACTTAACTAAAAGTGAAAATACATTTGTTTTACAAATCACACAATGATTACAATTTTTAAAAACAAGAATAAAACTAAACACAAACTTAGGTGCAAAGAAAGTCAATGTTTTGTGAGTTTTGTTATAAAAAATATATGGCAAGGTGAATGCAATTGTTCTAGCAATGTAATGAGAATTAATAAGTTAAGTACAAATTACTAAGTTTTTGTTCTTTTGTTAAACATGTTTTCTTCCATTAATCTCTAACAATTTAAATTTAAGTGATTTTTTTATACGCAGCATTTAGAAGTTTGTTGTCGAACATAGCTTTTGTAAATGTGACAGTTTCCGGTTTCATAAAGAAAGTGCTCTGAAAAATAAAAAGGAAAAAAAAAAAATCAAAACTAAACAATTATGTTATTTATGATGAAAGGAATAATGTTGTTCTCAAAGTTGTGCTTTTTTTTTTTTAAATGAAGAATAAAAATGATGCAGTTACACATTTCGTGAATTTGTTTAAGGGTTATGAATCTTTTAACACAACCTATTAGAAGTTTTGTGTTAGTACAAAGTAATGTTTCTGCATTTTAAAATCTTAATACATTCTTACTTTAAGGCAGTTGTTGCCAAACTTTGTGAATGTCGGACCACCCCAACAGTTTCCGTAATTTGGAGTACTATTTACTATTTCGGTTCATGTTTAATGGTGCTCAGGGCTGTAATAACATAGATGGTGCTGCTGCACCCGCTGTCTGAGCTTGAATAAATGTTGCCACCCCTTCAGGCTTCCAACAACTGTTTAGATCTGTTTTACTTTAGGTTGGACTTGGGGTCGTAATATATTTATAAGGTCTGATGAGGGGGCTATCTTTTTTCTGACCTTAATGTGCTCGTTTTGTGTGGCTTCTCATGGCGTACCATCATGAATAATTGTACGTACCAGTGGTGGTACAAGTTTCACAGTTGGTAACCACTGCTCTATGGTATTAGGAACTCAAAAGTTCATTCTACACATACAAACATAAGCCACTTATTCTTGTCTTGAGCTAGATCTATCCAGTCCACCTCATTACACCCTATCTCTATCTTGAGCTAGTTCTATCCAGTCCACCTCATTACACCCTATCTCTATCTTGAGCTAGTTCTATCCAGTCCACCTCATTACACCCTATCTCTATCTTGAGCTAGTTATATCCAGTCCACCTCATTACACCCTATCCCTGTCTTAAACTAGTTCTATCCAGTCCACCTCATTACACCCTATCTCTATCTTGTGCTAGTTCTACCCAGTCCCCCTCATTACAGCCTATCCCTATCTTGAGCTAGTTCTATCCAGTCCACTTTATTACACCCTATCTATATCTGTAGCTAGTTATATCCATATAGGATACTTTATTTTATTTATTTTTAGTATGGATAATCGCATTGTATTCTGTTAAACGTAGGTTCAAGTGGGGGTGATAAATTTCTATTTAAACAAATCATTTGTTTTAAAATGGGTTAATGAAAGCGTTATAGGGTGATTAACAAAGGAAAATTAGTATCTGGTTCTTTGTCATTCCTTTTATTTGAGGTATTTAATACTATTAGAGAAAAAATAAAGAAGGAAAAAGCATAGGGTTCAGCTCTGGAACTTTAATTTTCCTTTCAATCATCACTATTGGAGGAGACACAAGATTAAATCATGGAGCAGTTTTTAATATTACTCCCTGCAAGTTGGTGACATTCCTCGCGTTGATAATTGGTGTATTTACGATATATTTAGTTGAAAGTGCGGTACTCACTTTTCCTTGGTGTTATAGAGGCCGTGTTTGTGTACGTAGTCGATGACAGGGTCCACCAGCAAATACTTGACACTCTCAGAGCGTCGGAGTGCTCGTCGTATCTTCGTGGAACTCACATCATTGGTGATCCACTCGGTAACTATGTGAATGTTATTCTGGAAACGTAACACAATAATATACAATTTTACTTTTGATCCGACTATTTAGGTGTACAGATAAGTTATGTGCTTACAACATAAATTTACCTAACATGTTTCTGAACCATTTTAAAGCCTTTTACAACTTACAGTTTAGTGAATGGCTTAGCTTTGAACTAGGGATTGTCTCTCAAATCCTCAAGGAGATTCGAGATTCACATCCTTAAGAATAATAGTTTTTTTCCTTCAATTTTCAAAGTTAAATTTGTTCTTGAGCTCTAATATTGCTTAATGGTTGTTCAGAACCAATCATATTTATAGAATGAGCTCAACAACCAGGCCCCAGACCAGTAATTTAACACTTAACTGAATGTATTAATACTATAATGAATTGATTATAAGAAAGAATGATTACATTTATTATTTTCTTTTATTCTTATATAAATAATTTCCTCTTATGTTCATAACAATTTCAATTTTATTGACTCCTCGAATCTAATATCCTTAAGTACTCAAGGTTTGAGGTATCATCCCTAATTATAAATAGACACACTTGGACCAACATTTATATACAACGTTTAAGTTGGCAAAGGAACATTTTGAGCTAGTGAAATGCGAGTGGTACTGCCAACATTTCAACGTACCAATCAATGGTGGTGAATTCAAACAGTACTTAAATATCAGAGGAAAATATGATTCAAATGCAGACAATAGAATTTTATTGAATACTCTATCATCAAGAGAAGAAGAAAAGTAGTGTTCAACATTGTTGGAAAATTTACAAGAATGTTGATAATACACCATCACAACCGGGATTTCCGCAGGAGGGGGCAAGAGATTTAAATGTTGTATAAATATTGGAAGTAGTGCCCCCAGCCAACAAACATTGAGTTATAGCATATAACTAATTACTAGCTTACTTTAGTGTTGATAGTTTGGCCCATGCCAAGCAATTCCAACAGGATTCACCATTCAAATTGTCAAGGTCAAGTGTCCACCCACGAATTTGGATGGATTTGAAATATTTTTCTTATGTTGTATCTTATTTTCAGGAGACAGGGATTGCCTTAAAAGTGTTTTTTGAGGCTTCAATGTAATAAATTTTCCCGAGGGAGGTCTCCCGGGCCGGTCGTCGTACTAGATTTGCCCCCCTANCCCCCCCCCCCCTCGGAGAATAATCTTGCGGGCACCCTTGCATCACAATTATTCATTTCATAATCAACACTAGCACTTTACTTATCAAATATTTTATTCCATTTGCAAATAAAGTGATTTACCTGATATTTTGTCAAGATGTCCGACTCGTAAATGAACTTATAGGGGTTAGTTCCATTCCTTGTAACGACCACCAATCCATGCTGGCCAACAATAGTTTCAATCTGAAATCAAAACCTTCAACTTTAAATAATAATCTGGTTAGATGTGGCTGCAAATAAACTAAACCTTACAATGAGTCAGTAGATTGAGTTAAATCTGCCTAACAAATGTATTCTTAAATTATCCGAGGTATTAATATGAAATAAATAAATAATTTAGTTTTTATTCTTCTTATGCCCAAAAACTCTCAATGTTTAATGCAAATAAATTTGTTGAAAATTTAATTTGTTATTCCCTTATGTTGGAGTTATTTTCTTCACGAGTCAAAGTGTTGTTTATTTGCATCGCGTTTTACTACTCATTCGGGTTATAGGCCTATACTTATACACTAATTACGTTAATGGTTATAGGGAGGAAGGTTATGTTTTATAGGAAGTGTACCCACATTTGTGTGGATGGAGAGTGGAAAACCACCTTCAGTACAACCCGACCAAGATTCAAACCTTGATATCCCTGTCAGTGTACTGTGAGAGTAGCGAGTTAGACCAAAATTCAAGAAAATAACTTGGTAGAGTAAAGCAATGGCAAACTATTCAATAAAACAATCAAAACAACTGACGTCTTCATCTGCCCAGAGCCCCGGGGTTCCAAACGACTCGAGAAGGTCAGCTCCACACAACAGCTTCACCTGTACCGGACCTTCTGCCTTGCGAGTCATGTCATCGGGAATCCAGTGGAGCTCATCTCGTCGCTGACGCTTGTTCGGAGTGTCGTTCATAGTTAGGATAGAGTTCAGTTGGTTCTGGAACAATCAATCAATTACCATAGTTGTTAGCCCTACATTCTTTGTAACCAAGTTCCAACAAAGAGAATAAACTCCCTTTGTAATATAGTCGCGATATGCCTTAACCTAGAGCATTATTTCACAAACTGTGACACCAGGGTTAGTCATGCCTTATTGGTCCAATATGGCCGCATGGACAATCTGGGGATAGGAGTGTTCTGGAGGACTAGGTCTGGGATAGGAGTGTTCTGGAGGCCTAGAAATGGAACAGGAGGGTGGAGTGGAACATGAGGGGTAGTTGTAGAGAGGGATGTTTTCCTGGAGTACTTGTGTTTTAGGGAAGCGCTAGTTTTTGGGTGGAAGTATATCCACGGTGTTGGGGGTTAGGAGCGCTTTCTGGATCAGCTGCCCTCACCATTTTCCTCTCTTCTGGGAGCTTGGCACCTCTCGAATGTGCTGTGGGATATCAGGTGATCCTAGGGAAACTGGCCTGACGAATGCTACCCTCTGTATTTTCCTTGAGGATGTCCTTGAGAAACTTGTCATGACACTATACAGGACAAGGTCCGAGGGTATTCGCAGGAGGCCCCCAGAGGGACATTACACAGGAGAGTTAAAAGATATGGTTGAAGTTTATCTAAAGTGATTTATTGTAGTGAATGATCATGTTACAGCCAGATTAACAGTTGAGATTCTGCTTTTTTGATACGATGTTTCTTATAATTATAATAAATTACACGTATTCTGTCAGCGGACTTCACAACTGAAACTCTATTAATATTACTATAACTAGGCTACCTATATTTAAATTGTTCATACATACAAAGTAAGGGAGGAGAAGAGGACAGACCTCTCATATTTCCCCTCATCAACCCCAGTTCCTTAGGCGCGGTTGTCTGTGTCACACACACAACGACCTGTCCTTGTAAACGTTGTCCTAACAGTGCGAGCTGACCCGGTCGAGTAAGCAAGGGAACATTGACCTGACCTGTCCTTGTAAATGTTGTCCTAACAGTGCGAGCTGACCTGGTCGAGTAAGCAAGGGAACATTGTCCTGACTTGTCCTTGTAAACGTTGTCCTAACAGTGCGAGCTGACCCAGTCGAGTAAGCAAGGGAACATTGTCCTGACTTGTCCTTGTAAACGTTGTCCTAACAGTGCGAGCTGACCTGGTCGAGTAAGCAAGGGAACATTGTCCTGACCTGTCCTTGTAAACGTTGTCCTAACAGTGCGAGCTGACCCAGTCGAGTAAGCAAGGAGAACATTGTCCTGACCTGTCCTTGTAAATGTTGTCCTAACAGTACGAGCTGACCCAGTCGAGTAAGCAAGGGAACATTGTCCTGACCTGTCCTTGTAAACGTTGTCCTAACAGTGAGAGCTGACCTGGTCGAGTAAGCAAGGGAGCATTGTCCTGACCTGTCCTTGTAAACGTTGTCCTAACAGTGCGAGCTGACCCGGTCGAGTAAGCAAGGGAACATTGTCCTGGGTGATGGGGTACCAAAACTAGAGAGCTCAGTCTTTTTTGGTAACATAATTAGCATGTTTTTTATCAGCCACATGGCATAGCGTTCGTTATCTTTCTACTTTTTCATCTAAGGTCTAAGAATAAAGTATTGTAATCGTGAAAGTTTTCCAACTTGAGATTATGATGAAGATTTAAGTTCTATGTGACCCCAAATCCAAAACAGTGGATTTTACCATTTTGTCTGGCTGGCTGTCCTTGACCACAGATTTGAAAGTGGTTGATAGATGTTATTCAAACTTTCAATTAAGGTGTTATATGACAATACTTCAGGATTTTTTATTTTTTATTTTCACCCTAGGCCTTAACTTAACGGTAGTTTACTGATGAGGGATTTTTGAAATTTCAAATATTTTTAAAATGGCTAATTATAATGATTTAGTTCAAAATGAGTAGGTATCTTAAGTTGTTTACAATGTAAATACAGTAATTGTGTGTATATGTGTTCTTAAGATAATTAATGTTATGAGAGACTACTAATGAGTGATTTAAAAAAATAACTCTAATGATCTTATTCAAATTTGGTATTTGTGGGCTACTTTACATGATAAATAATATTTTTATATTTATTTTCCTAATATAAATTAATTTAAGGGTAGTTTACTTATGACAGATTTTATAAAATTTGTAATTTTCCGAAATGGCATTTAAGATCCAGTTTAAATAAAAAAGTATCTGGGAGTTGTTTTTTCATAATAAATAACAATATAATTTTATATTTTTACAAATATAAATAATTTTAGAGTAAATTGCATAAAGCTGATTTTTTATATTTTGACATATATTTTTAAAATGGTGTAAAGCAATAAATATTGTTTGAAATTTATAAATGAAGTTTTTTTTTTTGTGATTTAACAAGACTATATTATGTTTATTTTTCTGAAGAAAATTTTGTGAACATTCTCTTCCTATCTATAATACACTAAATGAGAAAGTTTGTGCTATTGTGTTAACAGGATGAGTGTGGATTGAGTGACGAAGCAAATATATGAAGGTAGAGTGTGTGGATCTAAAGGAAAAGATAGGTGATGAAAGATGTGGCTAAATCTTGTAGACGAATGTATGAAAACGAGAAACATTGTGTCGTAACATTTACTATCAAATGTAAACCACCAGATAAAGGTATTTTAATCAAATTAAAACCAATGCGACAATTCCTTGTGAATAGTGTAGTTTACCTGATGATATTGCATGACGACCTTCGTCCTGGACCAAGTATCTTGGTGACACTCCCATTCCGACAGTCTGATCCAATCCGAGCTTTGCAGCGCGAGTCGTGTCATGTTACACCTGTGCGTCGCCGACTCGAGATCTTTCTTCCCGTAGCCGTCATGAACAGGTGAGATTATGCCGCCAATGACGGTGTGGTGACAAGTTCTTTGTAAGTGGTCTCTGGCGATTTCTACAGTTAAAACCGTTCAACACAAGGTAACAAGGCAAGTTATCAAGTCGGGTGCGAGAATTTTAGGGCATAAATGAGTACACAAGGATACACCCAAAGGGGGTTTCAACAAGCCTGAGCGTTTCCGTGATTTTCAATCTCAAATCAAATCCGAGACTCGAATCTCATGGTAAATTTATGTTATTGAAGAAAGGAAATCCTAGAGATGAATTCTATGGTTAAAAAAAATTGTACCAAATATTTTATTTTTAAAATAGGTACAGATATAAATAGAAACATTTATTTATACTTACTATGATAACGTTTCAAAGTGAATCTGTGTTTAGTATTTTACTATGTTAAGTTTTCAAATACAATCCAATAAAAATATATTTCAATAAATTATGATAAACATTTTAGACACATTTTAGGTGTATTAAAAAAATAATGTTACAATAAATATCACTACTCTCAGAAAATGAAAAATCAAATAAAGAACATAACATTTATATAGAGCAAAGATTGATTAATATTTACAAAAAGGTGAAACTAGCTACTTTTTTTAAACACAAAATACTCTGTCATAAACAATTGTCTCCCACGACATTCCTTTACAACCCGGAACTCACGTTAATTGCTCTTTTCACTCTAACACGCCACTGGTTTCTGATCTGATTGTATTAATTTTTTAAGTATGAATAATCGAATGTGAAATTTTGAAGGTTTAGCCAGGCTTAGTTTGCAAATAATGAATCAAGGCTATTATTTCTGTAGGGAATTTGAGGTGCACTTTTAAAGTGTAGCACAGAATATCTTTGAATATAAACTAGTAAGCCTGGTCTTAAAACTTAGCCTATACATTTGAAACTTATTCAGTGTTCTTTATAGTAGTTTTTATGTTTTATATTGAGAATTATTTGTGATAAAAGTTAACTTTTATTATGTACTGTGACAGATGAAAATATTTATTTCGACTCTTAGGTTGTGCACCATCCCCAGTGGGGGGTAGCAATTGGCCAACTAGCCCTCTCTTGGGTGTGCCGCTGTATAAACAACAGATCGTATTGGCTGCAATAGTTTATTAGGTTCGGGTCTAATATACAAATACTTGATTCTTTATATCTGGCCTTACTAAAAAATAATGTTTTGATTCATAAACATTTAGATGAAAAGACAAAAATAAATAAATTTTCTTCGAAAAACCCTTTGGAATCATACAGTGCATTTAATGATAGGTACACTGGGGATGTTTCAAGTAGCTATCTACCTAGCCTAGCAATAATTATTATAGGGCCCTAACATGGCCATGATTTTCTTAACCATCACTTAAAAAGTCAACCGCAATGTGTATGAAAGTGAGGTCAAGCTAGAGACCGGGTGGATAAAAGTCAACATTTAAAAACTTTTTGATCATGTTTTTTCCGTTTATGTTTCCTGCAGTTCACTTACCTATTTGAGAGTGGCTAATCTTAATATATATAATTCTTCTGTACGTGTGTATGTCACTGAACTCCTAAACGGCTGGCCCGATTTTGATGAAATTTTTTGTGTGTGTTTGAGTGGGTCCATGGGTGGTTTAGATTCACAATTGAACC
>CABFWO010001333.1:91349-106984 GCA_902155825.1 Timema genevievae
ATACAGCTGATATTTGTGGAGTTGTGGGCGAAATGCCAAAAATGAAAAGATGTTTTATTTTGTATGTTGTCTTGATAAACACTGAATTTGTAATATTTGTGTAACTCACTAATTGGAGTTCATTGTGAATTTGTAATTGTGATGATCACATAGTATTTGTTTTATTATCGAAATCAATTATGCCACCCAAATGAAAAGCCAACGTTCGGGCAGGACAACGTCTGTCGGTCCGCTCGTTTTTAGTAAAATGTTGCATGCTAAAGATGTTAAAGCATTGTTTCAATATACTCGATCGTATCTAAATCTTCTTGATATTTTGGGAAGGTGTTTATTTATTTTTATTTTCTAATTAGTCTTTAAAACGTGAATTTTTTTGACTAAATATTCAGATATACAAGACAGTATTTCAATTTGAGGATATTAGGTCAACTTTTCAGGTAGTGCATATCTTTTCAAATAAATTCCTTCCTCCATTTTTTCCGTCAGGCTCAGTAGTTTAAATATTTTATAACTATTGATAGTGAGCGTACTAATATAAGTTTTATTTTAACAACAACGAAATGCATCCAAGCTACTTACCAAACATTCTTAGGTGCATAATAGTCGGTGGGTTAAATGCCCCACACTCTATTAGCACTATGTTTGACGGTGCCATAGTCAACAAATAAATTTACTCAGTGAATATACAATAATTTTTGAGTTTGTTACCATATATAGTGAGAAATGCACATTGTAATGGAAAATGTTATTGGTGATCAGCAGTATTTGACATTCAGCATCGGGATAATGCTTCTGCTAGTGACGTAATCTTGCGCCATGGATATGTAACATAAAACATTGTAGCCAACGCTAAGAAAATTAATTCTGTAATTATTTTATTTTTATTAATGTATTTTGATTTATAAAAGGAAGTTAATGCAATAAAATTGTGAAAATATAATTAATACATTGAAATAAGGAAATATATCTTTATTTTTCATTAAAAGATAAAATTAATTATTCAAGTTTTCTTTTTAAGATATTGGCTATCCATTTGATTCAAAACATTGTATATCCATAAAAAAAATGTTTACCCTAAATGGAATTGAAACTTGATATTAATAAGGACAGCAAAGTGTTCCGGTGTCTTGTAAAATACACTCATCACATATTTAAATAGTTAATTATATAAGTTAGATTTGTATTAATAATTAATCTTGATAATATTTCCTTCTAATGAAATGGCCGGTGTTGTACCTGTTACTGTGAGAACATCAGGTCGAAAACAATGGACTTTACATGGTAAAGTGATTAATTTTTTGAAATATTTTTTCTGGTGTTTGTTAACTAACAAAATTATTTAATTAGGCCTATAAGTTTCATGATGTTATCATATATTCTAGGCTTTAGTAGATTAGTTCCTTGTGGAGCTTTTCATTAAATTATTTATAAGACTTGGGCCCAATATTAATTTATTTTGATATAAATTATTTAATTTGGATAGGGCTAACGCGATGATCAAATTTCTTGAATAGATAAAAATAATATAGAACACGCTCGAAACCTATGAAAAAGTTGACCAACAATGGCCCAGCATGTTTATATAGCCTATTGTACAAAATCGAAGTTTGAAAGGAATAATTTAATTGGCTATTCGATGTGTTTAAATAGTCGTTAGGATAATAATTGTATTAAATCTTGGTTACATCGCCTCGCCAAATATATATATAGGCCTACTTGTCATGAGTGCTTGAAAATGATTTATTCATGTGAACTAGCTACAGTTGGAAAACTTATAGTGAGCATATTTAAATTTAATTTATGATCTGTTTGTCATTCAGTTAAAGTTCCCTTGGTAATCATATTTCACAAAGTGGTAGGACATAGATTCTTTTATTTCAACAAAACTAAATTTCCAAGAAATTTATCAGAATTAGTTTTACTAAAAGTCAAACAGCGACCGCCTCTTTGGTCTTGTCATATTTCCTGGATACAGATTCCCAAGTCCCTGGTTCGATCCTCAACGCTTCCAAACTGTATCTGTGAAGCAGTGGGTCTGTAACAGAGTCAAACTCAGCCTTGTAAGGACAAGTGAGACATTTGAAAAATGAAGTAGCCACTCCGGTTCGGAAAACTGAGATTAATGGCCGAAGGGGTCTACTGGCCACATGACACCCTGTATTCGCAAATGTCGGTACTACCATCGCTAATGGCAGTGGCCACTTGGTCGGTATAGTCCGCTTGAGGGCTTACACCATGGAGTTTTTAAATGAAACAGCATAATTTTGCACAAAAAAGATCTTATATAGGTCTAGTTTTATGTTTTCTGTACAGTGTTCTATGATGATAGTTATTGTTCGGTTAATTTATCACTATTATAAATGGTAGGCCTCTCTAGTCTGTAAAATAAATTCAAATAACACTTAGACCTATTGTGATCATATGCATTAAAACTTGGCCCTAACTTTTCTTACAATTTTTTTTTCTTTTAGCTACTAACTTAATTGCTTCTACTAAGAACTGTAAAAAGGAACAACATAAATATAACATACAGCTCATTTTAGATTAAATTCATTTAATTAAGTTCATTTTATTTTAGGAGAACTTGAACTTGATAAATTTCTGCCCTTTCACTAGGCCCCTACTTTATCGATCAGCCAAACATTATTTGCTCTCGAGGTCCAGTTGGCCAGTCAGTAACATCCTCTTGTTGAAAGCAGTCTTGGCCATTGCTCTTTCTGACTTTATCTCCATTGTACACTGTATTCACGATTAAACTTGCTAAATATTTGTAATGTTCCACATTCTCCAGCTGCTGATCGTTCACAATGCTGCTCAGCGGTTCTTCTCGATGTTAATATCCATTCTATTCTCTCTTTCTATTTTCACTGGTTTGAAGCTCTTCTTCCTTCGCCAACATCACTAGTATGACACATCCTCCAAGTAGCGCTGCTCGTCAAGATTCACCCTTCTCCAACCTTTCTCAGTTAAATTATGGTTCAATGAGTCTTTTTATCAGCAGGCCTATGGCGTTCCTTCTGGTCACTCCATCTTACAACCATCCTCTCAAACAGAAGTTCTGTTTATTTTAACCAGGATCACCCACTTCAGTGGCCACATGGTCTAAGGTGCTACTTTCACAGTAGACTAGACTGCGGATCATGGTAAGATTGAGGTTTTTACAAAATGGTTTTCCATTCTCCCTACATGCAAATGCAGGTACACTTCCTATAAATATAACCTTCCCAATCTCTAAAACCATCAGTGTAATTAGTATAAAAGTGTATAGCCTGAGTTGGTAGTTAGACAAAGTGCTTAAAAAAATATACATTTTAACCAGGAGTTTGAGTTATTGTAAGTGAATCTGCAATTTAAAGTGTTGGCTTATTTTTAAATTACATTTGTCGAAGAATACGAGTACATGATTATTTTACTACCTACAAGCTGTTTAGTATTTCATCAATCACTTTTTGTATTTTTAAATTCTGGCTCACATTTAATAATGATACTTATTGTAAATGTGTTTGTAGATGGACCACGTGGCTCTCTGCGCCGCCTGAGAAGCCAACTAGCCGAGGATGGTTGCCCCGAGTCACAAGTAGTGCTGGCCAAACAGCTCCTGGAGGAGACTTGTGGTAAATGCTCGCTCATTCCTCGACTGAAGTTTAGATATTAACATTGTGATGGATAAACTCGTCGAGAAAACCGTGTGGGAACACTGTAAAATAGTGTAAAGTAAGTGATAGTGAAGAAAGACAACTTGAAAGAAGAGTTAGGTAAGGTCAGGTCTGGATAGGAACAAACACTTCACACCTCCACAGTTGCACGTTCTATTTAAATTCTCTGAAATTCACTGATCCAAGTTAAAGAGTCATTAATATATAAAGACACAAAGAGAAATATATGGAGCAACATCCTGGATGGATTTGAAACTGAAAGGTAAATTAAACTCTCAAAAGATCACTTTCTCTAGCTCAACATGACAATGGAGTGCTGGGGGAACGCAGATGAAAAAGAAAAGTTGTAAGATTATTTTTTTTTTTTTTTTTTTTTTTTTTTTTTNTTTTTTTTTTTTTTTTTCATATTTGTTGTGGAAAAGATGAAATATTCATTATTTGCACTCTTTTATTTTTATGTGTCTTTTGCTTTATTTATAAACGCATCTTGCTATCTGTTCAGATTATATGCACATATGACAGACTCATTGGACAGGGATGAGGAAGGAAGCATGTTATGGGTAATGTAGCCACATTTGCTCGGAAGAGGAGTGAGAAACCATTCAGAAAAACCACCCTGAACAGACCCGACCGAGATTCGAACCTTGATCTTCCCGTCATCGTCAGTCTAGTCTACTGTGAGAGTAGCGCGTTAGACCATGTGGCCACAGACGTGGGTAATTAAAACTTGACATGTGAGCAAAGAACAAATACCTTTAACAGGTGTAAATAAGAACGCAACATGTTAAACATGTTATTACTTACAGTATAAAATAGTTAGTGATGTGTAAACATTCTGACTGGTGAGGAAATAAAAACAAATTAGTACACATAAAAAAAAGCAGTAATAGCTAAAATAAGTACCTACTAGTTTCGGTTTACTTAAAAAAATAACGTGAATATAAAAGCTAACATTAACAACCACTGGTCTACACTACTTCTAATAAAACCTTCCATATTTCCTAAAATCATTAGCATAATTTGTACATAAGCATATAATCTGAATGGGTAGTAAGATGTGGTGCTATAAAAAACATTGACTTAAATCTTAAACTTTTAGTTTTACAATCTATTGCTTTTATCAACTGACCTAGCTAAGAGCGTGCATCACATGCCATTTTGACTATTTTAGAATGTCTTCACAGATAAGTACTGTACACAAATCTTCATTCTGTCCTAATAAGGACATACTGTAGTTATTAACAAGAAACTTTGTCGCTTTGTCCCTCATCGACACCGTGGAAATTTCTAGTAATCGTTCAAATACAAAGGTTTTGCAAACATTTCTGTCATATCTTGGTTTTTTCTTTTCCCCTTTACTCCCATACCTTGCGCGAGCCGGTAACCGAGTTGAGCCTGCTATGATGAACGCTCTTAATCAATTTGTTTTCCATATCTTAAATATATGTTACATTAGCTTGTCAACATATTTTATTTGCATATTAATCCAAGTGTGAGCTAAAACAACTCTAATAATTAGTCGCCGCAGTTTATGAAATGCACTATCCTAGACATGATCGGAACTAAATATCGACGTGTCCCAGTTGACAAAGCGAAATGTTGTGGTCACAAATCCCTGCCTAGGAAACTTGTTTTAAAGTACTATGTACTAACTCGTCAGAAGCTGTACTAGAAGAATGTGTGTTGTTTATTTACAGAACTAGAAGTGGAACGAGAGGAGAATTCTCGCCTGGGAGTGTACTGGCTCATTAAGTCGTCGGAACAAGGCAACATGGAGGCCACCACTGTACTCAAGCAGTGTCTGGAGTCAGGCCAAGGTGCAACTTTTAACAAACACACTTTTTGCTTGGTCCTTAATTAGGTTAGGGTCATGACCCATATTTATAGAATAAAACCAGCTAGTTTTCTGTGCTTCTTTAAGATGCTATAATATTAGTCTATTTGAGATAACTCTGAGAAGTCGCTCTTGTTTAAAAGGAAATATCAGAATTTAAGTTTAGGTGAAGATACCTTTTCCCTGAAACTCACTCAGCTTCACCTTATTATTATGTACACTATTTTTTCTATTACAAGTCATCATCATTATCATCAACTGTTTCTAGTGGGTGAATTTAGTAAAAATTCCTCCATTTTCCTCTATCCTTTAATCTCTTCCATTCTTCTCCTCTCACTTACACACTCTCTAATATCTGCTCCTCCCATCTCTTTCTCATCCTTCCTTGCGGTATTTTTCCTACATATTTCATTTCCAACCGTTTCTTCAGCATCCTCTCTTTTTCCCTCCTCATTCCATGCCCATACCATCTCAGTCTCGCTTCCTCTACTATCTCATTTATTATACATCTACATCTTATATATTTTTGTGAACTAACTCTAAAGCAAAAGAAAACCTGCTTTGAAACAGGAAGTAGACCTACTCTCTGGGAGATTTGATTCAACCTATTGATACTCAAACCATTTAACTACGTACATTTGTCCTTTACTCAGGGTAATCTTTTACTCTTAGTCAAGAGTATGTGGTCCAAATCAATAACCAGCGCACATTCCTTAGTGCAACCTAGCGTAACCTAGTTCAGAAACACGCTAGAGGACCATTGTCATATTTTACAGGACTCGCAGGGAACACTTTTAATACAGTAGTCTGGAGACGAACTTGGTTCACTAAGTACAGCAACCCATGCTTGTTTAGGTTTGTTTTTTAAGTGAAACTTGTTTTAGAGCTCTAATACTACTGATTGTTGGTTCAGCACCAATTATAACAATAGTACAAACTTAACCAGACCCCGGAACAGTAATTTATCACTTAACTGAGTGTATGAATGTAATAATGAATGAATTAGCACAAAGAATGTTAACATTTAGTTACTATGTGTATTTTTTATTATTCTACTATATTTATATTAACTCTCATGTTCATAATTATTTCCAAGACTCTGATTCATATTTGTAAACTAGTGGGTTTGACCCAACTCTAATTGTTGATACACAAATTAAAGTATATAGTTTTGAAACAAGTAATGGTCCTAGGCATGAAACAAACAATGAAAACTTGTTTTCAATAATATTTTGATTGTTTATTCAAGCTATGAGCTCTAAACAAAACTTGTGTTTCTATTGGTTGTTGCAGGTATAACCGAGCACAACTATGTCGATGTCAACCGATGTCTGAACATGTCTCAGGATGAAAAGTTGGCTCGACGGGCTGCTCGAGAAATGTTCTCCAGGTAAAGTAGCAACAAATTTACGTTGAACGTTTTCCAACCTGAAATAGTCTGCGATTCGAAACCCAGGCGTGGTACAGGCTTGAAACATAGTCGGCTTTCTTAACCTTTTCACTGAAATAAAGATTTTCGAATTTCATTCACCAGGGCTAAATACGTTTATAAAAGTGTAGCTCTCTAACTTTCTGTACTGCTAACACCATCTCTTGGCACTACTTTGGAACTATTACGAAGTATGTACTGTGTTCTTGTATACATTTCTCGTTGAACTGATAGATAGATATTCATCGCCTTTTCTTTGTGTTGTTTTGTTTAAATTAATATCTTGGTAGTTATTTTTGTAAATATATTTTCAGTAGTTACATAGTTTTGGCTTAGGAGAAGGTTTGTAATCGTAAAAATGGGTGACAATTAAGTAAAAAATTACTGCAGCTCAAAGATTTTCTTATTCAGCACAGACATGTATTTAGGATATTTTCCTAATCTAGCAGCAAAAGAGTTTTTAACTTTCTCACTGCTAAAATAGAAAAATCAAGAGGTAATAAATTTAGTAATAATAGTAAGGATTGGGTAGGTTAGCACATCACGGTATAGAAGTTGTATTCATAAATGAAAGTAATGACTAAAGTAATTGTTGTAGCTTGATAAGAATTCTCTTCCATCTAAGCCTGTGTCCAGAATTTATTGTGTATATTGTGTGTGCGAAATACTGCTCCCTAATATAACACACTAACTGATCTAAATGAGATAGTTTGTTGTGTGTGAACACAGCCTGTCTGCTGGCCAGGACTTCATCACGACAGACCAATTGGAACGTCGGATCCGAAAATGTGAAAAAAGCGAGGTAGAGTCTATAGCTGGTCCCAGTACCGAGCCCCGGGAGAATATGGCAGCTGGGGATGGGAGTATATCTACCACCGAGAGTATTCAACAGGACTCAGATACAGGTGATATATTTATTATTTTATAGATAATTTATTAGTATAGATTTAAGGATATTTGGAATACATCATAAGGCTAAATCATGGTTTAAATTAAGAGGGATAGCCAGCACACTTACCTTGGTGATACTGGAGTAGACTACTCTCTTGACCTGATGAAGCTGTCTGTGACAGTGAAAGCTTGTCCTTGAAAATGTGTTTGTGTAAAAATGTGTTTGTGTGTTTTTTAGTGTTCTGTCTAAACAATTTCTACTCCAGTATCACCAAGGTAAGTGTGCTGGCTATCCCTCCTAATTTAAACAATTAGTATACATTTAAACACTGTTAAGGAACTATATTTTGTATTTTAGCTAAGCTTTCTGAAATTGGTGTTATATACGTATTATTATAATCATGAAACCTTCTAAAAAAACACACATGGATTTTACTCTTCAAATCATAACAATATGACTTGCCTAAAAAAAGTCTAACTTGGTGTTAAAGAAGTGCCTGGTCAGGGAGTCTACTGGGTCACGAAAAAGTTATTAATTGTAAAAAAGGGTCACCAAAGTCCCTGAAAAGTCACGAAAATATTTTTGTTTGAATTGCCAGCACATTGTAACAACACAAACGCGTTGAATGTCGAGCCACCCCCTACCCACGATGCCATGCGCTAGCCACAAGTTACCTGATTGTACGGTGAAACCAAGGAGTAAGGACAAGGTTAATGTTCGACATCTAACTAAAGTTTAATGTTGCCTGTGAGGGCATTATGCCTGTACCTACATTATGTAATGTTCAACCGTTTATCGAAGGAATTTTGTGGTCATAAAAGGTCACCAAAAAGTCACTAATTTTTGTTTACCCAACTCGGTAGACAGCTTGCTGATTCAATTGTTCTATTTTATCATTGACAGTGTGAAATTTGTCCTTTTCCCAGACTGGACGTTACGAAGTGAGAGTGCTGGAGAAAAGCTGACAGAGGATCACCTGGTGTCAGCAGCAGTGAACTACGCTCGCGGGGAACTACCTCTGGTACACAGAGTATTGACCCTCTCCAACTCCTGTCGGAGGGACGTTCAAGAGATCAACTACATTCACAGGATACTCTTACACCCCATCAACACTCTACAGATTCTTTACTATGAATTGATCGAGACTATCGCCAAGCGCGGGGCATCGTTTGTCTCTTCGTTGTTCCCCATCGTTCTCTCTCATGTTCAGACAATCGTTCTACTATTTGTCTATTCTATTCTTGGCACGGAGAGCATCCTTCTCTTTGTCCCCATGTTCTTCTACTATGTCTCATTTTGTGCGATGGCTGTGTTCACGTTTCAGATGTTGCATAGAAAGACAGAGTTCCAAGACTTCCGAGTTTGGTCTCGTCTGTTTCTGCGCTATAGTGGCGGTAATCTGAACCCAGAAGAAGCAGAATATCAGTACTGCAGTAACAATCTGCGGCCGTACGGACAGTTCTTCTTGGCACTACTTGTCAATCTCATGATTTATCCGCTGATCGCACCCCAGTGGACTCCACAGTCGGAATTTGCCATATTGGCTTTCTTCCTTACTTTTTTGACACTGTACGTGTTTATGGACAACAAATGGCCGCCAGACTGGCTTGCTTTGTTCTCTTTTGCCTTGCATGTTCTGGCCAAATATCCTTATGAAACAGACGTTGTAGTCCGCCAAGGTTGGAGGTTTCTCGATATTCGGGTTCCTACGTTTGCCTCTTACGTTGTCGGAAACGGCGTCGAGTTCTGCCTAAACTGCCGGGCGGTGTTCTATCTTCTCATCCCGGCCATTTTCTTGCGTATCGCGGCGCGAGACAGTTGGCGCGGTACATACAAGACACTGATTCCCCACTGCGTGACCCTGGCTTGGTGGCAGGTGGCTGTCATCTCGTCCCAAGGAGCCACATGGTACGGTCTGATCCGAGGGGCTCTGGCACTTGTCGGGTTGGTCTTGTTCTTGCCTCTGGCAGGATTGGCCGCTGTGCTGCTGCCTGTAGCCGCTGCAGGAAAATATCTGGCGGACTCTGCCATGATGGTCCGGGCTTTCATCACAACCCTACTTGCTTCTGTTCCTATCGCTCTGTCTTGGTACCTTGATTTCAGAAGAAGAAGGGAACACACGGCCAGCTTTGTGGAGGGATTTGTCTTTAGAGTACAAGTAAGTGTTTTCAACAAATAAGTTTTGCAAAGTACTTGTCGATTTCTAAGTATTTATTAATAGAAACATTGTGCTCAGTGATTTTACAGTTCCAAATCTCTCTAAGGAAAACTTTTTTTTTCGCTTTATGAGGTAATTGTATTATATTTGGAAGAAGGTACAAGAAAAGTGGATAGTAACGTATATAAGGGAACGAACACATTATGGCTCTCACAATGAAAAGAAAAACATAATTCACACTTAACATTGCTGCCACTCGACAGAGAGGTACCAGCTGCCTCTTGAAGAAAATCGATCACTACCGCCCAATACCCCTGACATAGATTTCATTCTATCAGAACTCATCTGAAGCAGAGTTGCACGTTTCACACTGATTAGTTTCGATAGAATGAAACCTAGGTCTAGGGATTGGTCGGTAATGGTCGATTTTCTTCAAGAGGCAACCATTACCTCTCTGTCCAGTGGCGGCAATGTACAGTGTGAACTGTGTTGTTCTTTTCATTGTAAAAGCCATATTGAGTTTGTTCCTTTTATATGTTTTCAATCCACCTTTCCTGTACCTTCTTACAAATATAATACAAGTTTACGTTATGGTATTTTTTAATATCGTGAATGACTGATTTGTAGCTGAGTCAAGTTTAGAAATTGTTTTATTTTCTGGTAGTGTCTAGAACAATGTCAAGTGTGACTTGCAGGTAAAATACAACATGACTAAGATGCGTTGTTTTTTCAGGTGATATTTGGAGTGGTGGCAGCAGTGTTCTTAATACACCCGCTGCTGTATGATGGACAGGACAGCACCAGCATGGAGTCGGTAGGCAGCCTCTCCTGGGAACAGTACCAGAACCACTGCCACCAGCCGGCGTGGGAGCAGTCGTCGCTGGCAGCTGTGCAGCTCCGGTGTGCACATCTAGCTGATGTGTCGGTCAGCTGGGATGGGTATGTCACGGACATCAGGGTGCGCAACATACACAACGTGCTGGATACAGTCTTATCCAAGTTCCCGGTACCGGTACGAGACACACTGGCGTGCTGGTACGGTGACAAGTATGACGGTGACTGCAGACGACAAGACACAAACTATGGCAGCTGTAAAATGATGAGGGAGCTCAAACTGAGGCGTGCGGCTTGTCATCTACATGCGTGGGACAGGTACCTAACAACTTAGTAGCCCTCCTGTGGCCGAGATATTCCCTCACGATTTAAAATTGTTTGATTGGAACTTGACGTACACGTGCTTTGTGAAGTCAAGTGTTTAATGCATGAAGCATCATTTATCTTGAATTATTCCTGGTGCACAAATCAGACTAAGATTGAACTGGCGCCAAACAGATGTTGTAAATAAACATTGAAAGGATGATAGCTGGGCAAAGCCTACACATAATTATCATCATTGTTGACTGGCCAGGTCAATTTAGTAAAATGCCTCTATCTTCCTGTATCCTACCATTCTTCAACCTTTATTAATTGTTTCCATTCTTCTCCTCTCACTTGCACACTTTCTATTAGCTGCTTCTCCCGTCTATTTCTTGGCCTCCTTTGTGGTCTTTTACCTACATCATCTCCATTTTCTATGGCATCCTCTCCTTCTCCATCCTCATGATATGTTCATACTATCTCAGTCTTGCTTCCTCTACTATCTCATGTACTCCTTGTAGCCCAACTCTTTACCAGATAACTTCATTCTGCTGCAAATGTGACAATGAGTACAAAGTACACCCTGTACAACACTTCCTTACACTTCTCTTCTCCATAGCAGGTCTCTTACACACCTATAGAACAACTCTCCATAAGCAGGTCTCTTACACACCTATATAACAACTCTCCATAGCAGGTCTCTTACACACCAATAGCACAACGCTCCCAGCTGTTATCTTCTCATTAGATCTCCTCGTCCCTATCAGTTGCATTGTACTATCTTATAATGTTTCTACACAATGTTCCTATATTTTCAAGTATATATGAAATATTGACATTAGAGTTTAAAATAATTCACTTCATAATACTGTCCTGCTTTAACACATTTTACAGCAATGTTTTAAGTGGACATGTTTTGTTTTCTCTAACAGGTATGAGTTTGAGATTGTGGTGAAGATGAAGTCTGGTATGTGGGGAACAGGGGCGTTGGTATCTCTAGTCGCCGACGACTCTTTCCGTAACTTCACCACGGCCTTGCGCACTGGAGACAGAGTCTGGTTCACAGGTTTGCTCATGAACGGAATGACCGCGGACTCCTTGTTAGGAGGGCCAAGTCCTCAGGTGGACCTGGAAGAGATCGGTTGTCTTGGGTGCCACACCAGCGAACTGCAGATCCACAAGAAGCCGGTAGTCGGAGCAGGCAACGGTACATTGCTAGGATATTTATACACCGGGATCAAGTCTGTGCTTAACTTTGTGTTCAATCCATTGGTAATATTTAGATAAGTCAACTCCTCAGCTGTCGAAACCAGTCTAAAGTGAAGTGTCTTAACTCCTAAGTGTTTTAGATTGTGTGACAAATGTGGATTAATGTTGTATTTATGAAAAAAAGTTAATTTAGTTTTTCTTTCCACTGGACAAGTCATATTGTCTCTGTCCCTTTTATTTGTTCCTATTAATCTCTTTTGTGTGAAAAATACTGTATTTATAGGACACCCCTGCCCGGTGGACTAAATTAGTATAATTTTGGTTATGAATTAAGAAGATTTTGGAAATAATCATAGAAACTTTTTTATTATTATTATTATTATTATTATTATTATTATTATTTACAAAATTAGAATGGCTGGATAGACAATATTGCAATACCTGAAATGATTGTTCAAACAAATAATTTTGTAGTAAAAGTAATGATTTAAGTAGCAGTTTTTATACAAGTTTTTTATCCTTCTTCTTATACCTCCGCATTAGATACAAGACCTACTTCACTGGCCGCATGGTCTAAGGTGTTACTCTCGTGTTAGACTAGACTGTTGATGACAAGAGAGATTGAGGTTAAAATCCCGGTCGAGTTTACTAACGGTTTTTCATCCTCCCTCTAAGCAAATGTGGGTACACTTCCTCTAATAACTAACAAAATATACTAATAAAATTTATATTTAGGTAATTATGTACACTTTCATTTTTTTAAAGAGTTAAAAGAAACTCCTTAAATATTTTTTATGATTTTTTTAAATATCTATTTCTGTTCTAACCAATGTTATGCAATTTTTTTAATAATTTGATTCTGTTTATCAATTTAAATGTTTCAAACTAATTTTATGTAGCTAATTTTGTGCTTACGATTTTAATTTTAATTCAAATAAATCAATTGTTAAATTATATCACAATTTATTTTATTCATATATTTTGTTAGTTATTATAGTTGTCACTTTCTTTTGTTAAATATATTAAAATCGCCTCATTTTAGAGTGTTATCAGGAGTATAAATAATTTGACTGCCTAATGCGATGCAAGTAATTGCAATACAAGCCTGATAAATAAATATTTACTTTAATCTTTATTATATCTCAAAAATATTATCTTTCCTTATCAAAACTAAAGTTTTTTTAAAATAGATAACTTTATAGTCAAAATCACCCTCGGTTCATCCAATCACATCACCTGCAATCGACAGAAATGCGATTGTGGTACATTAAACCTGCCACCAGCAATGCTGGTTACAAAGAACAGATCTATTTAGTTACAGTTTAGTAACAATGTGCTGTTTACTCTCGTTGATAAAAAGGCCATTTTTAGAGTAAAATTATACCTCAAACTACGCTATCATCTCAAACATATGTAGACTAGTGTTAATTCATTGAACTGTTTGAATGACGTGTATCTCCAGCTGTGACTAACGCACACAACCAAGAATGTGTTGGTACATACATCACCAGACAGTGTTTCTCAAACAAACGTAATACTTCAGATTTTAACTATCATCATATATTCAAATTCCATTTCCCCTCGTTTAGATGTTTAAACCTCTTATACAACTATGCAATTAGTATTTCCTGGTAAATTTCACTCGCTTTATAGGAGAAGTGATTGGGTGGAGGAGAGAAAAAGAGGAGACGAATTTTGGTCAAACACTCCTTAAAATACTCTTAAAGACTGCTTAGATTCCCGCTCAGAGATATAGGAGAGGGCTCGGGCCAGGGAACGCTAATTTGGGATAGTTCTATTTCCTGGGTTGACTTGTTTATGTAAAAAATGAAACGTAATTTAGTAAAAAGACCGCAAGGGAGAACAAGAAAGATATGGGAGGAGCAGATAACAGAAAGTGTTCAAATGAGAGGAGAAGAATGGAAGAAATTAAAGGAGGAAGATGGACGCGATTTACTAAACTGATTCGGCACAAACTGGAACGGTTGTGGTTGTGGTGGCAACACTACAAGTAATACAACAAACATGTCTTCCTCACTGACCTACAACAACATGACAAAACATATCTTCCTCACTGGTTTATAATGTTAATTGAAACATGGTCAACATTGTTCCTGTGTGTTGCAGTCCAATCAAACTTGGCAACATAACGTTAGAAAATACATCTTATATGGCAACACTGATATAATAGCAAATAGATAAATGTAAAAATAATTTTAGGAACATGCACTCGAGATTAAACTAAGAATTTCAAGTACCAAGCCAATAAAGGCTAGTTGATAAGTGTTTTTTGCTTCATCACTAGAAATAATAGGCCCACTTTAAATAAATAAATATATCTACTCCAAATAAATGTTTCTACTACTTCAAAAAAGTTTGCTCTACATCCTTGCAAAGAATACGGTCTTTTACCTAACTCCAGTGCACACAATAGCCACGTTATCGCCGGCAAGTTGGAGTTTTGATCTCCCTAATGGAATTACTGACAGCACTTCAAGATAAATTACAACTTGGGCTTGATACTTTTATCTCATCAAATAACAACTGATTACCTTTCAAATATCACATGTAAATTGTCACATCACGCGTGATGGGACAGTAATTTTGCAAACCACTCGGCAGTTTGATGGATTTGTTGCATGAGCAAGTATGTGTTCTATACACTTTGTTTGAAAGTGTTTGGTGGGGAAGTACACTGCATTCAAATATGAGTTAATAAACAAGAGATAAAAGTGATTAAGGGTGAAACGCAGATATGTATCACTTCATCGGTGTTTGTTGAGACACAAGCATTTTGGAAATGTCTTCTAAAAGGTACATCGTTGCTGCCGTAGATCACAACTTCCAGTCGTCAAGTGATGACGAATACAATCCAAACACTAATGAAAACAGACGGAGAATGTCAATCTCAAGGTCGGGCCGGTTCAAAGAACAGAAACGGCGGAGTGTCCTCAGTGAGCAAGTTTACGCGCCGCCATCCAACGAGAGGCAGGAGAGAGAACATCAGGCCAAGGGTGACATTCAGACGAGGAACAACGCTGATCAAGGGGGAGAGGTGGCGCAACGGAACACAACCTCCACCAATAAGACAAGTTTGGAGGAGGCGGCGCAACATCAGGCCAAGGGTGACAACCAGACGAGGAACAACGCTGATCAAGGGGGAGAGTTGGCGCAACAGAACAATACAACCTCCACCGATAAGACAAGTTTGGAGGAGGCGGCGCAACATCAGGCCAAGAGTGACAACCAGACGAGGAACAACGCTGATCAAAGGGGAGAGGTGGCGCAACAGAACACAACCTCCACTGATAAGACAAGTT
>CABFWO010001333.1:107227-150908 GCA_902155825.1 Timema genevievae
GGGGGGAACAAGTTTACCATTTGTGATGGTTAATAAATATTACAAATGATGTAAAACTTTAAAAATAATGTGGCTGTGAAAGAGATATGAAAATAATATTTTATATTAATTAAAAATGCTTGATAATTAAGTTACCAGAACAAACTCCATAATACTATACACATTTTTTATTATTTTATAAACTTGGCTGGAATAAAGCACACGTTTCAACAAACAAAATAGGTCTTTGATACGGTCCAAGTGTTCGCTCTTCACAATACTTTCTTTATATTCTTTTAAATATGACACTGTGATAAAAAAAAGTGAAGAAAAATAAAATAAATTATAAGATTTATTTTAAAAGTAGCTAAAAATTAGTCAAACAACAATATAATTATATTGAATAATAAATGAAAAGCAATTATAATTCTTTACAACTCGTTTCTTGTAAGCTCTGAACAATTAGAGAGTTGTCAGCTTTAGTTTTTAGAGCCGAGATATGGTGAGTACAATAAACACTTCAATATAAGATAATGTTTGGTGAAAATGAACACACATACACAAAGTAGCAATATAAATACACAACTCTGTCAAAGCACACATCTGTATCTAGACATTATTTACTACCTATTAGTTATATGTGGGATTTAACTCCACTCGCAACTTACTATTAGGACTGAATATATTACTATCGTGTCTGTCCATCCTATCAACAGCTCAAATATTACATGGAAATATATAATGTAAGTGATAAACAAGATGGGGAGCTCTGCCCCCTTTTCCCCCCAATAGTCGCCATACATATTCTAAACATAGTTGAAATCATTGTTTAACCAACCCATGCTCTAAAGGCTGAGTCACACCGTGCTACTTTACTAGCCTAGTGCGACATAAAAATAGCGGCTACTAGCGCTCGTCAGCGATTGGAAAAACAGTAGCTAGAGAAGTTGGATGTGTTCAACTTTTGGCGCTACTTACTAGACAGGTAGCCAACCTTGAAGGTCACATGACTCACTCACCGCTAGCGAGTAGCGTCTTAGTCGACCTGTATGACGGTAAAGCCGCAGTGCTGTGTTTATTTTGTGTTGAAATCCAATCTACACAACCACGTGCTTTACCATACTCCCTGCTCCCTTGACACAATGTGACAGAAGTAGCTGGAAAACGTAGTAGTCACTAGTGTAGGTCCTTGTGAGACAGCCTTAGCGGGTAATTGATATTTTCCCAGTAGTCTCAATCGACAGAAAAATAAAATTAACCATCATAAACACCAACAAGTTGATGAAACTATTTCCATCTATTCATGTATCGAATATTGTCACTTTTAATTAGGAGGGAACGCTTGAATCCTATGATATTCGAAAGATTCGAGATTCATAAAAAACTCAAAAAAAGTATCTCAACTACAATTATGAAGGACTTGACTTCAAATAACCATTTTAAATATGGTAATAGGTAAAAGAAATTATATATAATGTGTATTTGGAGGGTAACAAAATAACATAAAATGATAAAATTGTATTATTAACTTACTAAAGAAAATGTTCTCTTTATTGTTTGACACAAGAAACATGACAAACATATCATTTACCTGTGGCACCTTAACCTGAAACAACTTTTTTAAATTAGATTTAAAATATTTTCACTTTAATCATAATTGTAATTCATTGTAACATTATTATAAATTATAATTAAAAGGGAAAAACATAATTGAAATAAAAAAATAGGTTGATTGATCTGACTGGTAGAGGAAAACTAGGAATGTTTAATAAAACAATACATGTGTTTATTCACATGTCTACTTAAAACTAGTCAATCACATGTAACAGTATCTTATCAAGTCAGACGAGATAACAGCTAGTTGTAAACTATTAAAGTGGTATAATAAATCTGTATCGAGGTGATTGATGACCTTGAGTGACAGTCAAGGACACTGTCAAATATAAGGATGTATTGTGATAATTTAGATAACTGGGCTTATTTTATATAAAAAGGTTTGTAGGACTTTGGTCATGTCAGATCAAGCATGCCATGACTGACATTGTCAGACATGACGTCAATACTGCGAGCATGCAACTAAATGCCATAACCGCTTTGGAGTAAATGATGGCAAGTAAACTCTGACAGTTAGTGTTGGCAACAGTGGTAACTTACTAAGCTATGTATATGAAACGGAACGCAGCAGAATGATGTAATTGACCACCAATGAAAATCTGTTTTATCTTACTGCCATGTGAGTTGTAATCAACTCGATGAAAGGAAATAACTTTTATTCTTAATATCATTTTCATTTTAGACAGCAAATCAGATCAACTCATTTTATATTAGTGCCAAAAGGTAATTAAGGCTCTAAGTATACATGATACAAAATACAATGTAGGTTGATAAATTTCATGAGATCTAATTACAAATTACCCGACACCTTGGCTCAGTCGGTAGTTTGTCTCTCTCTCTACTGAGTTAAGGGTCTTGGGTTCAATTCCCAGCATGGTTGAAAAATGTATCATTGGTGAAATGTGGGCTCTCCCTTCCACAGTGATGAATTAACAGCTGGGGGGCTGGATGTTGTGTCTGTTTTAGATTTAAATTAGTTTAAAAGTATTGTGCTGATATAATCAGTTGGCTCAGAAAGCTCTCGTTAAATGTACCTTAAATAAATAAAATTGATAAAAATTAAATTAAAAAATATTTCAGTTTTAATCACCTATAAAATTAACTAACTATCTTAGTTAAAAGAGCCAAAACAATCGGGAGGGGGAAAGGGGGTAATTTGGGGACATGGTTTCCCATTCATCACTAGTGGGATAATGTCCGAAGAAGTCAGTTTATTTAATAGTGCTTGCTTCAGTGAGACAAGGCAACAATTAATGTGTGAATGTTAATAAGTACATTTTCATAACGAGTGTGTTCTTTATCCACAGCTTATGGGAGGAGACAAAATCCAGCAGAAAAAACTTTATTGTTCCTGCCCGAGTTATTTTATCCACCTTACTTTCAGGCAAATTTGGACTTATTTTCTGTGAATATCACCAATGTAAATTCACCATCAAACTAATGGTAGGTTCTGCAGTCTATGAGACTATTAAGAATCAGTCTTAGGCCCTGAAATAGCTCTGGTTGTCTGTGTTTGGATCCTGGCTTCAGAAAAATGGAAAACATTTGAACAAGAGACGAGTTGTTCAATTTCTTCAGCCAACCTAATTAAATTAGTGAAAACATAGTGGATTAAGGAAAACCTCTAGTTTTAAAACTAGATCCATCTTGTCGGTTGGTATTTTGTCTAAATATTCCTAATTTGATAATAGTGGTTGTAACCTTTTTGTGTATGATAGCACATGCTTTTCGTGTTACATTTATTACATAAAACAGGACCTGTACTGAAAATTTTATATTTATTATTAATGTTCCTGTAAGCATTTTAAATATAGAGCAGATCAAGTACTTGGGAAGTTTGCTGAGAAAGGATGCCTACTGCACTAAGGAAATCAGGTCGAGGATCTCCATAGCCAAGGTAGAAGAGGTTACTGCTGACCGGCAAGCTGGGTTTGGAACTGAGGAAGAAACTGTTGAAATGCTACATTTGGAGCAAAAACTTGGACTCTTTGGAAGATGGGAAAGAAATACTTGGAGAGCTTTTAAATGTGACACAGGAGAAGACTTGAGAAGATCAGGTGGACAGACAGGGAGACAAATGAACAAGTCCTAAGAAGAGTGGGTGAGAAGGTCAGGTGGACAGACAGGGGGACAAATGAACTAGTCCTAAGAAAATCATGTGAGAAGAGAACCATTTTGGATGTGATACAAAGCAAACTGGATCGGACACATCCTTAGGAGGAGCTGTCTTCTGTACGACGTCATTAAAGGAAAGAACGAGAAAAAGAGGAGCTTAGGAAGGAGGAGGATTCAAATATTGGATGACTTGAAGGGAAGAATAACATTCTGGGAGCTGAAGTAGGAGGTAGAAGGGGGAGCATTGGAGGGATAAGTTCAATGACAAAAGGAATGGACCTGTCATGAGACAGAACACATAATAATAATAATAATAATAATAATCACTCTAAGAATGTTTACCTGAAACTCATTTCTTACACTCATTAGAAATGTAAAACAGTATCAAAGTAAACTATCTAGTGTCAGCAGCATAAACAAGTAATACTGAATAATATCAACTATCAGAATCATGTGTGTGACACCATGGTAATTCAACGTGTTTGCTACGTGTGTTATAGAATCAGTTAGTGTCAAAATGTAACTGTTTTTTTATTTGTTGTCTCTAAATCATTGAGAGCAGTTTTGACTGCTTACAAAAGGTTTAATTAAACAAAAAGTTGTTACAGACGAAAGAAGTAAAATGTTTTCAGTGTGTGAAGTGTCTGAGGCAAGGCCGTAGTCAAGGGGGGGGGGGGTTGGGGGTTCAAACCCCCCATGAAATTTTATGAACAAAATATATATGGCTTTATTTACGGTTCAAACAATATCAAAATTAAGGTAAAAGTACAAATTAGGGGGCTGTGTTATCATAAAACGCACTTAAGAGAGCTTTTAGAGGTATTTAATATTTATAATTATTTCTAGCCTTCGGCAGTTAGTGGGTTATGTTCCCATAAAAAACACTTCAGATAGCTTTTAGAACACTTTGTCATTTAGAAATTTTTCCAGCCTCTGGCAATTGGGGGATTTGCCCACCAAACCCCCCCTGAAATTATTGGCTGGCTACGGCCTTGGTCAGAGGGCAGATGGAGCATCTTGGAGTAATTTTAATCAATGTTGTGTAACTAACAAACTTTGACAGAAACTGAGTGCTGGGACGTGAACAAGAAGAAGCAAGTATAAGGAAATTGATCAGGATGCAATCAAATATCCAACACATTAGTCTAGTCACATCAACTACTCTTTTTAGTGCTTTAGTAATAAAACCATATCAAAATTAGATTCAATATTATTAATTTACACAACCCTATCTGTTGACCACGCCCATCCTGACAAGTAAACACCTTATAAAAAATGGGGGGGGAGTCAATATTCCGTTTATTTTTCATTATAATTTTCCAGTATTATTTTATATGTTTATCATTAATTTTAAAGATAAAAATAATACTGTTCAGGACGACCTATGAAAATAACTAATGACAGTATAATAATACAAATAGTTACAAGAATTTACACACAGTTTTTATTAATACAATGTGTCAAATTTGATTTTAGCTCTGCCTAGAATTATTACTAATTTAAGAGATTTTATATAAAAGTGAAAGATTAGTTCAGTTATTCTAAACTATGATTTATTTTAGTGACCATAACTACAGATAAAACAAGTTTCTCTTTTTGTTTTTTTATATGGACTTTTAAAGAATAAAAGTAGGACTGCTTTTATAAATGCAATTAGTTGTGTATCAACCTTCAGGGGGTTCTCAATACATTGTGGATAGGTTATATTAAGTTGTGCGTCAGTAGATGGCAATAATCTAATTCGTCTTGATTAAATACAAACACAAATATAATAAACCAATTTAGATTTTATATAAGTTATATTTAACATGGCAATAATCTAATTCGTTTTGATTAAAAACAAACATAAATATAATAAATCCATTTAGATTTTATTTAAGTTATATTTATCATGGCAATAATCTAATTCATCTTGATTAAACACAAACATGAATATAATAAACCAATTTAGATTTTTAAATAAAAACAATACTTTTAAAATCTTATAATTTGATAAACATTTGCAATAAAATGAATATGTAAATTTGAATATTGTTTATAAATTTCAGTCAGAGCAGTAGCGCACCCAAAAATATAAATAAAGCTATATATAAATATAGCTATAATAACTCATTAATAAATTCACTCAAAATACTTATTAAATAATTTTAGTTAAAGTGTACTTTAATTTTTTTATAGTATAACTTTTTTACTGCACGGCACCTGTTTATTTCAATAATTTAAAATTCACTTTGCAACAGTGTTTACTGTGAATTATTTCGCACCATTAATTTACACCTCAACGTTAATAAATATACCAGCAATTTATAAATTGAATACAAAATAATAGTTATTTCTCTAAACAAAATTTAAAAAAACCCAGCAAATATAACCTAAACAATGGGATTTCTGGGGTCTAGTGTTTATTTTTGCTTAGAATGGGTGGTAGTGTCTCAAATACCACCATGTATTGGTTAGATCACCCAATCCGGTCGCCTAACAGACGAAGCTTGATGAGCGTACTTTAGTTATACAGTGCTTTAGTTTGTCTTAAAGTTTTTAATGTAAGTGTAGTCCTTTTTATTTACCACTTCTAAATTCAACTTTTTTTTAGGGAATACATAAACAAAGATTTTGCTTAAACTAATTTAACACTCATATTTACTAAAATATCTTTCTATATTTATTCAGTAAATATTATTGAAACAAAAGTAACGTCTCCGTATAGTGGGATATTTAATTTTACAATCAAATATGGTGTCTTTATTACAGCGTTGCTAGCACCGAGTGTGAAATTAATCATTATCTGTGTTGGTGGACGCGCATATGTTGTTTTGAGAAACGTGTTTTTTAATTTAAGTTAAATAATCAATTTATTATTATGGGCAAAGAGAAGCAAATTAAGCAGGAACCTGAAGAGGAAATGGAAGTTTCACATTCTCAAGTTGAAGATGAGTTAACTTACGAAGATAAATTAAAATTTGTAACTGTTATTGCAAAACCTATGGCTCCTAAGAAGTTGGCAAAGAAATTGTACAAAGTTATTAAAAAGGGTAAGCTTGATCATTTATCTAGTTGGAGGAGGAGGGGGATAATAAAGATGATTTAAGAGGAACTATACCCACAAATGTGAAAAACAGTTTCGAAAGAGAAAACATCCTGGGTGATGGTACTTTATCTTTACCGTTTAGGCTCCTTTTCTTGGCGATGGTACAATATTTCGCCATATTACTATTTTACACACACCAGAGTACGTGACACCAAAATCTGTACATTTTGAAAACTTAATAAATATTACAGGTGGACCTACCTTACATATAAACAAAACATTATTAGCACCGCGTCTTACTACCCGTTCGGGTTATACGCACTTACGCTAATGTGTAATGGTAAGGCGATTGTGAGATGAAATTGAGGACCTACAGTTTAACGTGGGATCCGAACCACGGTGGAGGCCTGGGCATTCCACACATTCACAAGTTGTTATTAATACACAACTATAACAAATCGCCCAAATCACTTTTGGAATGTAAATATTGATGATGCTGTGTAACTTTGTTGCGGTCTTGTGTGAGATACCCCACACGTTGAAACTGATATGGCATCGGAAGTTGTGTACTAAGGGTGTGCAAAGTCCACTTTATCAGTTTGAAGCAAACTCAAATCAAGCAAATAAAATATTCTCAAAGCCAAATCAATGTATGAATATTTTTTGTTAGTTTTATGTTTGAAACAATTATATTTTGGTTATCTATATAACTTTATATAGCCTACCTACTAAAATTAGTCCTATTGCACAATTGTTTCTAATGTTATTAATTATATTTTGATAAATCAACTAATAATTCATAATTCATAACTGCTCAGAAACAGCAATAATTGGTCAGGATTCATAATTATCAAAGTCGGCTTTTTCTAAGCGTATTCGAAGCTCATATTTATTTCAAAGTCAAGACAAACTTATGAAGCGATGCATACCCTTAATATACATAGCCTTCTATTCACAATTGATTACCTATTTAAAACTAGAAAATTAATACAGGTAAGTAGTTTATTTTATCCATAATAGTTAAAAACTTAATTGACTAATATATGAAAGGTTAGGTGAAGCTAGGTTGGGAAAATATCATAATAATGAATATAATATACAGACTTTTTTTATTATTAATATTACATCATCAATACTTTTTACTCAGACTTTTACGACTGGTTCTTTTGTTTAATTTACGGTAGTTGAAATGTCCGGCCATTATAGATGGTTTATGCGATTTTGGGACGAAGATACATTTACTTTGAATTTTAATTTAAGTTGTGCAACATATTTTATATGAGTCATTAATAAAAATATGATTATTAAAGAAAGTACATATAGGTCTAGTGATATGTTGTTATGCTTTTGTTGACCTCAGTGGTCTTGGGGTAAAATTCTCATCCCAGGACCTGATGTTTGTGGGTTCAAACCCAGCCGGGGTCGACAGATTTTTCCTTGAGCCCTATAAATCATAACTTCCTTCTTGGAAGTAAAGCTGTCGGTCCCGTGTTGATTGTGGCTTGAAACAGAACCCTGGAAGGTGAGAACTCTTTCCATTTCCATGTTAAAAAATATGATGATGACTTACCTACTCTTTGAAATATTATATATGAAAAAAGTGCAATGAGCAAAAACATTTAGTGATAAATAAAATGATAGAATATTAGGAAAATGGTAGAGCACAAATAAAAGTAATAACACTGACACATATTTACACACACTTCAATATTTCGATGCTATTGTAGCATCTTCCTCAGGAAGTAGTGTAAATATGTGTCAGTGTTGTTACTTTTATTTGTGCTCTACCATTTTCCTAATATTCTATCATTTTATTTATCACTAAATGTTTTTACCTACTCTTTGGAATTCGAAACTCGTAATTTAATTGCCGCACTCGCCAAAGTACACCACCTACCTATATCTTGAGCTGGTTCTATCCAGTCCACCTCACTACACCCTATCCCTATCTTGAGCTAGTTCTACCCAGTCCACCTCATTACACCCTATCCCTATCTTGAGCTAGTTCTATCCAGTCCACCTCATTACACCCTATCTCTATCTTGAGCTAGTTCTATCTAGTCCACCTCATTACACCCTATCCCTATCTTTAGCTGGTTCTATCCAGTCCACCTCATTAAACCCTATCTCTATCTTGAGCTAGTTCTATCCAGTCCACCTCATTACACCCTATTCCTATCTTGAGCTAGTTCTATCCAGTCCACCTCACTACACCCTATAGGTATCTTGACTAAGTCCAATTTAATTGTTTATTTGACTAAAGCTTTCAAATTTAATGTAATCAAATAATGTAAAATGTTTATCCATCATTATCTTCAAATTAAACTGAGGATAAGTTAAGAAACATTCAAAGAACCCCATACTTATGTTTAGACGTATAGTTACAACTTTCCATGTTTTAGGCCCTATTATTAACATTTGTGGTTCTAATTTACAGCCTCCAAACACAAAACATTCTTGAGGAACGGATTGAAAGATGTCCAAAGAGAAATTCGTAAAGGTGCAACAGGGTATGTATTCTAGAGCCATGTCTCACAACTGCTGGCAGCAGACTGGCACTTTTTGTTTTGTGAAGAAATGTGTAAAATGTAGTTATGTAAGCCCACTCAAATCAAAGATTTGCAATTTTGAATTGAATGTACTGAGTAAATGTTATCAAAAAATAGCTTAAAATTATATCTTAATGATGGATCGAGTTTAGGTTCTTAAAAAAGTTCAATAATTTAAAAGATTAGATTTTAATTTTTGAAATTTCGAATTTGATTGGAATATTTCAAATATTAAGATTCATAAAATGAATTAGTGCCTATTGGCTTGGAAATGTAAAATAAAACAGTGTAGAAACACTTTACAATAATAATGATTGCACTGGCGCAACCATTGTTGGGCGAGCGGGGGGCTAGTTCAGGGTTGGAACCCCCCCCAGGCCTCGCTAACCACCTACCTGTTTCTCGTCCATAAAGCTGTTGAGATCATACATGAGGAACTTGACAAATGAAGACAGACTCAATGGGCTTCATGTAAATACATCCAGAGGTGTCATTTACGGAGGATAAAGTTCCCAATGAACTTTCTATGAAGCCAAGGAAAATTAACATAAGACTAACGTGATTTTGTGAGTTAAGAGTTAGTGCAAGTTGCTCATTTGAATTTTCAGATTTTAGCTCTTAAAATAATTTTATAAATCAAATTTCAAAAATACAATTTATTGAAACTTGCATGTTTGTATATTCTATCAGTATGCACAGATAAAAATTTGTTCATAAAAACTTAATAGTCACAATAATTACAGAATTATGACCATTTTTATACATTTTAAATTATTTTGGATATTATTGTATTTCCTTTTGATACATTTGCATTTTGCAGTACTTAAATTTTCAAATTTTCTCGCGGGAAAACCAATGGACCCTGCTTAGTTCGTCAGTGAAACTAACCTCCTACCCCACAAACGAATCCTGGCTGAGCCAGTGCAATAATGTAAAGTATTTTTTTGAAAATATTCCTTTTTCTTACGATGACACATTTAAAAATTACAAAACACAAGGAAAGATATGTAATGGAACTAACTAAAGTGCAAGAAGAACTTAAGAGAAGTGTGTTTGTTTCTATCGAGACCTAACCTAACTCTCCTTTCAGCTTGTCTTTCTTCACCATCACCTACTTTACATTATTTTAAGATATTAAGATTTAAAAATGAGATTCCAAAGCTTTGTATTGGCTTATATTATTTTAGGAAACATGTACAAACATTGCCATAAGGTGTTTGTTTTTTATGATCATAAATTTGTTTTTAAATAACTTGTTAGTGAGGTGGGGTAAGCTCCTACACAACTTATTTCTAATAAATTTAATTAGCAATACCAAAACATTTAAAAATCGTCCTTTTAAATCAACTCTAGTTATGATTACATTGCAGTTGAAGACGGGGTGTCCTATGATTGTAATTCTAGTATCGTGGTGTTTGCCGGTGATGTGACACCGATCGAGATAATGTGCCACTTGCCTGCTGTGTGTGAAGAGAAGGATCTTCCATACTGTTACATACCTTCCCGTAAAGATCTGGGGACTGCGATGGGTGTAAAGAGGGGCTCTCTGATGGTGCTAGTACGAGAACACGGAGAGTACAAAGAGCTGTACGATGAGGTGAAGGAAGCTATCAAAGAACTCCCGCCTCCGGAGTGAACTCGAGTTATTGCCTTACGTACTAATGAAACATTCTCATTGTTCACATAGAAAGACGTGGTTTTTAGAAAAATATGTTTAAACAGTAGGGAGCTTACTTTTTTTTTATGTGAAGTGCTTAGAATAATTAAATTACATTTGTTATACTCTGACAACAAATATTTGTAAATTTATATTCCTTCACATTTTGATTTTTTTCTTGGTTTCCACACAATTGAAAATTAAACAAGTGCCAAAAACAAATGTATTTAAATATCCTTAGAGTTACGCTATATCCCTGTGTGTTAGCAGGCTAACACACTATGGATGTTATCATAAGATTACTCGCACACTTAAAATGTCAATAAATTCAGTGTAGGTAAAATGAACTTTTCACCGCAAAGTTAGGAAACAATAACTAATTTTTAAACAGGGACTTATGAATTTTGCATACGATATGATAAAAGTTGCATTAAATCATTTTAAAATCCATTTTCCTTACACGATGCTTATATAATGCATAATTTATTCTTTAAGCATAATTATTGCTTATAAACCTTATATCTATTCTGCACTTCCATTTATGGGCTACACAAACATTTTCCCGAGGATTTAGACTTGGGCACTGCTTTAAACACTTTATCAACAAACAACTACTGCAAGTCATAATAGCAAGTCCACTACTACTATTTTTATTTTCAGTTTCAGGGGTCATGAAATGTCAGAATCCATCGAAATCTCAAAGATTTTTTTTTTTTTTGATGATTACAATACTTTTTCTCTCAGCGGGGTCATAAATCTATATTATATTAAATAAAGCTTTTGAAAATGTTTCTGTAATTGTCTATTATGAAATGCTAGTTGTGTCAGGGAATAAAGTTTAGAAACTCTCATTGGCCACTACTCTCATTGCACTACTTGATGTATGAATATATAAAATTAGTTTTAGTAACTTTTGAACTGTTAGAATGAAAGTTTCATTCTATCAGAATTTGACTCTAAAAAAGGTTTTATGTCAACCCTCTTGAATGAAATGAAATTATATTATAATGCACATAATTATATTTATTATAATCCAATACATAAAAAAACATAACAAATTAAGGAAATAATCATTTACTATGTAAAAACAAACTAAAAAACAAGCAGTTAAAAATTATTTCACACTGATTACATATTGTATACCAATTATTGGTTATTGATAATTTATCAACAGAACATACAAAGTAAATACAAATTATTGTAGCTAAGCGATTTAGTGTTTTTTTATGATGTACTTTTTAAACCTTAAGATATTTTCATCAAAAAATATAAAATATTTATGGTAAGCAAACAAAATAAAAACTCGTTTATTATGTTCCTCCGAAATTGGAAGAATTAAAGAATAATATTACAAATGCACGGAGCAAGTGTATTTCATAAACTTGAATATTTTAATCCATACATTCTAAATGTGGTCAATTTGTAAGGATGTTCAATAAAAAATCTGAATTGTATTAAATATGCAAAGGGAACATCACACTCTTACATAAAATGGGGTTACCTTTGTAAACTATGAGATGTGGCTAAATATTTGTTAGCAAGCAGAGTCACTTTATTCAATAAATGTTAAGATTGGTGTTTAGCCGGCAGATTAGTGCAAAAAGTTCTCTTTATATAGTATAGCAATAGATTAGAATTCGGCATTAAGGTTCATTAATATTTCTTCAGTCTGTGCCAATCATTAGTATGATTATTATATTTGTTAAATATGAAAACCAAGTCGTAACACACAGCTCGATGGTTTCATGTTGGAACTGTTCCTAAATGTTTGTTTACTTTACGGGCGGAAAAAACTGATGATCCAAAATGTATATTCTTTAAACTTTGACACCTCAAACTGTATTTCTTACATATGAATCGATTCAAAGAAATAGTATATTATTGATATGAACGTGTGAAGCTCAACGATATAAATGTGCCGTATGCAACACAATAAAAAATACTTCTGTTAATAAATCTTCACATAACTTTTCTTGCTAACACTATTAGTTTAAAATAAACTATAGAAACTTGAGATCAATATTTTCTCCGAGACACAAATATTTTTCGATATATCTTTCTTATTTTCCCATAAACTCGACCAACACTGATGAATTCACTAAACTTTCACATACAAAGTTTACTCAATAGCGGAATTATTCAGCTAGTCCAAGATATTAATTCATAGTCTAAACATAATAAAAAATAAACATAACTAAGTGAAAAGTAACTATTAGTCAATAAATGTATATTCACATGTAAAGAAAAGTATTTTACAACTAAAATAAGGCTAGAATTAAGAAAAGAGAACAGAACTTAAATGTATTGTGATAGTACAGAAGATATAATGTATTAATATCTTAAAAGTTTAAATTTAATATAAATGGTTGGGAAGGAAGCCAACCTGATAAAAGAAATTAATTTATTTCTTTAAACATTATTCACACTTTAATTTATTCAATAAATATATTAAATTAATGTTATTCTCTTGCATTTAAATTAAGGTAGATTGAAGGACTCTATAATTTTATTAGTTTTCAAAAGTGACGTCAGAAGAGTTATAGATGTTATGTTACAATATCTGTTTTTCCATTCAGATTCTTAAGCGCAACATTGATTTTTCGATTCTTGAACAATTTTTATTTGACTATTTTTCCAAGCCTCCATCCTCATATAAAAATATATTTATTCAACTTCATAACATAGCAAAAAAAAGTGTGAATAGTGATAAAATAATTGGGAATTACAAGAGTAAGCCTCATTGAATCAAACATTTATAAATAATAAAAAAATACATGATAATTTGTAGAAAACAAGTGTTTTAAATTCAACAAATGGAGTTGTTAAATGAACCAAAATAAACAGACAAATAAACTAATTTGAGAAATGACCGATACTTTCATTGAGATCTAAGAATCGAGGGTAATAAAAAATCGAGTTTAAATACAAACCATTCTTCTGTACTTATAATACATTCAAATATGAATATTTTCGTTGTGTCAACCTGTTAGCTTATTTTCCTGTTGAGAATTAAAGTCAAAACTATTTAAATTCGTTTTAGTTTCTTTTAAAGTATGATTATTGTTTTTTTTTAATGGAATATGGTACATAAAAGAGATAACAAATAAAATATAGCTAGAATATGAAAACCCGAATTTGTTCTCGTCACTCTATATAATTCTATATTTTGATATGTTATCGGCAGGAAATGTTTGGTTCAGAATAAAAAGTATAAATACTCAACAATGATAAAAAATAATTATAACAAAATATGTTTTTAAGTGCCTAGTGATTAACTTAGTCCATTATTTTCTTTTTTTCTAAAATATTCAAATAACACTGCCGATACAGTTACCTTAATTTTGATCGATGTCAACCATAAAACATGTCACTTTCATAAACAAGAAAACCATGATTAAATGTAGTAAAAATATGTTTTAAAAAGGTTTATATTTTAGTATATCAATACAAAGTTATTTCTAATAATTATATCGTAGTAAATCCAGATACTTTCAGATTAGTAATGTTTTTAAAGTATGCGATATTTAGAGAACATTGAATGATTAATTCTAATCATAATGAACACTTCCTATGTGTATTGTTTTTTCAAGTTAAATTTAAGGTCATGGTAAAAAATAATAATTACAAGCAATGTTTCATTTACAATAATTAGAAATTCCTTTTTTTTCTTGGTTTTGTTAAGACTGCCAAAAAAGGTGAATATGAACAAAATTAGAAATTTTCATCAAATCATAAGAAAACATTGAATAATATTTTAATCATCTTTATACTATTTTAAAAATTAAATGTATTATATTTTGCTCACAGTCATCTTATCTAAGCATCTCATGTTACTGTCAAACCAAAAAAAGTCACTTATTAGAACCAAGCCTGGTATGAAATAGTTCATGTTAGTACGCCGGTTGAGCAACAAAGGTGACAATGGCGGCCGGTTCTTTCAAGAGTGGAAGTGTACTATGAGCACAGCGCTACACAGCACTGCCATCACCAGTGATACCACCAGCACTGCAGCGAGGGCCCCGCGATGCCAGGGCTGCCAGCAATGTCATACGGTGTTGCCGGCCAGTAACGGTCTCTCACTGACTCCTCCTCGTCGAGACTTGTTGCTCGTGAAGCAGAGGCAGCCCGAGTTGTGTCGACTTCGCTTCAATAAAGGCTTATCTTCCTGAGCTCGCTCCTGCGCGCACTTCTGATAATAGTCGAAGTCCTTAAGATACCTGAACAACCATCAACATAAACAACTAATTGATGGGACACACAAAGTACCATATTGGCCTGAATACAAAACAACATTAATATTTTGAAGGTGTTCTGCTTGAACAATGAAATGATGTCTCAAATATACCACAAGGTTAAAACTTGACAAATGTTATACTAGTCTCGGAATACGCCGAACTTGTTGACAGCACCTCTTGTATTACCTTGAGCCATACAGCCTGAACCGAAGCTGTTGTGATGGAGGGGACACTAGGGGAAATTTATCTGACATCTCCAGAGTAGGTTTAATTTTACAGTTCACGGGAATCTTCTTGGTGTAGACTGCTGTCGTTGTTTTTGAATTTGTGTGCCAAAAACAGGATCATATGTCCATTACATCTTTAGTTTTGGTCCTTATAATGAACAGACCTTAGAATCTCTTCATTTCCTCGATGGCGACAGGAACCAGAGTCTGATACATAGAATATTTTGTGAAAGGGCCGAGCTCAAGGTCTGACTTGCGTGGAGATAATTTTTATCAACGAGATGTTGATACAATTCTGGGGTAGGAAATAAATCCACAAATGATATAAACTCTAGTAGAAGTATCAATAACCAAATTTACAAATGACTTACCAGTTCAGTGACAATGAAGGGCGGAAATACTCCCTTTTCTCCGTTTTGACCGTGGGTTTATTACTAGACACGCCCAATGATTCCCGCACGCTAAAGTGGGTTTTTTCAGTGAATAATGTTATGTGTGCATATTGTAATACGAGTACAGTTTTTGGAAGGATAAAAACATTGCACTACATTCAGGCCAATACTGTAATGGGCTAGTTCTTATAATTAACTTAAAATCTAGTTATTTCAAGCTATACCCGAATTTTCTTGCGAATGGATGTATGTGACAGCTAGAAAAGTTACTAGATCTACTTTCATGTTATCTGCAGCTATCACTTTTGATAGATATTATTAATACCTATAAAATAACAATAATAATAGTAAAATGTTGTACATGTCTATTTTCTAAGGGGTGCGCAAAATGTCCGAAAATCAAGGTTGGTTTTTATTCCCCTTTCACTCCAATTAATATAAAATATTTACCTTTTGTTTGTGCATCATATTTTACCACCTTTTAGACCTATCCACTAATGGAGTAGGGATAATAAAGGTAGAATTTAGATCAAATATACCCACATTTGTGTGAAGGTAGAGTGATAACCTCCTGTCAGTAACCACGACCAGGATTCTAACTCCCTCCTTGTCATCGGCAATCCACTCTATTATAAGTGTGTCCGACGCCAGGGACCATGTGACTACAGACTATTCAAGAATAAAAGTTGTTATTGTGAATTGACCAGACTGTACACTGACCATACTGGAGGCCATCGGTGTTCACACAAATACTCCTGGTTCTCTGGGTGGAGTCCCTTGAGGAGTTTGGGAGACATCTTGCACAGTTTGTTGTAATTGGTGCACAGGTGGTTCATGCACCAGTCCGCTAATTGGTCTGCATTGTGCAGCTGAAAAACAACCCAACTCAATTCCTTTACAACGGCCCTGGGAAAATTGTGGTTCCTCTAACTTTATCTACAGAAAAATAATTAATGATAAAAATACCATAGTTATGGAAGAATATACCATTCTTATAGAACACACCATCTAACATTTATTAGTTTTATGAATCCCAACTAATGACTTTATACCTAACGTCAAAGAAATGATGAATGTTATTAAAAAATGGCATTTGGCATTTTATTGGAGAATCACTTATTTTTATATAATGTTTTCCTTTTGTTATGTTGTATACGTAATTTTGTTTGATGATAAATTGCCTCTACTAAAAAATGGTATTTTACTTTGCGGCACCGTCTTATATTTAAATTCCTAATTGAGACCAAATATTTGCCCGGGGCCTTCTTTACAACATACACAGGGTATAGTAGAGTCTTGCTTTTGAGTTAAACAGGACTATCTACAACAATTGAAAACTCAAATGTTTATAAAATGTTTTTAAGATAAAATAGTACTTATATATATTTAAACTAAAACAAAACTAATTTCTTGAATATAAACATAATGTACATATTATTAGCGTTTTAAAGTAACTATAAAGTGTTTTCACTTTTTTATTTATTATTATTAGCACCGCGTCTTACTACCCGTTCGGTTTATACGCACTTATGCTAATGTGCAATGGTAGGGTGATTGTGAGATGAAATAGAGGACCTACAGTTTAACGTGGGATCCGAACCACGGTGGTAGGCCTGGCATTCCACACATTCACAAGTTGTGATTAATACACGTCTTGTAAGAGGTGAAGGAAGGGTTTGGCAACTAGATAAATCTGTGCCGGGACCGAGGATTGAACCCCAGACCCCAAGCACAGAAGTCTGACACCTTACCCCTAGAACACTAAGATTTATTTGTTTTGCCACATAACCATCATCAACTGTTTCCAGCCTGTGGCCGGGTCGATTTAGTAAAGTGCCTCCATCTTAGTCTATCTTTCCACCATTCTTCCTCCTTTAATGTCCTCCATTCTTATCCTCTCACTAGCACACTTTGTGTTATCTGCTCCTCCCATCTCTTTCTTGGCCTCCCTTGCCGTATAACCACACAAACAGCTTGTGTAGCTTATAAGATAGGTCCATAGTGTAATCAGTCGAGGTAAGACTAAGCTTTCAGGGCAGACGAAGTGTACAATGCAATGTGCTTCACATCAAATTTAAAAGGACATAAACCTTCTCAAATTATCAACAGAATACTGTATTATATTATTTTTATTACCGTGTCTTACTACCTGTTCAGGTTTTACTCAAAGGCACTAATTACGCTAATTGGTTAGGGATGAGGAAGATTGAATCTACAGGAAGTGTACCTGCATTTGTATGGAGGGAGAGAGAGAGAGTAATTTTGGATACTACCTTTGTAATGTTGTAAAGCAAATAATCCCAAATGATTGTCCAGCCCTAGTAAAATGTGTTGTCACCTTGCAAGGTTCGAGCAGTCGCAAGCAATGCTCCACCACATCACTGCCCTCGGCAGCACTGATCCTGCTGAGTTCCTCCACCACCCGTCGCTCGACTAGGTTCACTAGTCGGGGAAGACACAGTCTATTGGCTAGTTCCAGCAGTCCCAGGCATCTCGCCGGAGAAATGGTCGGAACATCGTCTATGTACAAGTACACCAGCAGCTTGTGGAACGTGTCCTCATGGACGCCAGGAAACAGGATCTACAGTCACACCCACAACTCAAACAAATCCAACAGGTTCAACTATTTATAAGTTTATCTGAATCGATGGGCACACGGATTAAAGATAAAGATCGACTAATCTGAAAAATGACAGCCTGGACACGGGAATTGAATCAAAGACTTTAGCTTTATATGACAATGCTCTACCATCGAGCCCCCCTGGTTGCTCTGCGATATCAATATTTTTTACATCCATGACTGTTTCCAGCCTGCGGTCAGTTCTTTATCCAAGCCTTATATTTTCCACTACCGGCTTGCTAGGCCTGTCGTAGCTTCATATGTCTTATAATATAACTTAAGACTAGGACAGGCACAACATCCAGTCCCCGGGCATTAATTCATCACTGTGAAAGGGTAGACCCACATTTCACCTACCATACATTTCAGCCATGTCAGGAATCGAACCCGGGGCCCTTAGCTCAGTACATAGGCACGCTACCGATTGAGCTAAGATGTTGGATGCGATATCAGTATTGTATTCAATAAATGTTCCCAATGTATGTGAGCCATTATCAATTAAACAACATTGTAAACCAATTAATGACCGAGAATTCTGCATGACGAACTTATAATTTACCATCTATAATAATTAGTACAATGTTGAGTTATTGAGACTCAGTGCTGGAATCCAAACTACACGCACGACTCACAACTTTGGCATTGCTCTCCCTGAAATCTCCAGAGAACATGGCCTTCATCATGTCGCAGCGAGCCATGAGCATGGGGCGGTGAGCAGCAAACGAACCGTCGTCCAGTTGGAAAACAATGTCCGAAAACAGTCCTTGACACAGACAGAGGTCTTGTAACCGCTGGCGAACTGCCTGCAATGCAAACAACAGGTCCAACTGGGTATGACTACAATCAGGAGGTCTCGGGTGCTGACAACAAGCCTCAATATAAGTTAAACTTATAATTAGCTCGTGATTGATGTCATTTTGCTTCTTGAGGTGAAAAAAATATATATATCCATCCCTAGAGTGTGTTTGATTAATAATTAATAAACACGGTTCAGTGGCCACATAGCCTAAGGTGCTACTCTCACAGTAGACTAGATTGCCGATGACAAGGAGATCGAGGTTTGAATCTTAGTCGGGTGTGCTGAGGTGTTTTTCCCAAAATGGTTTTTCGCTTTCCCTCCATTCAAATGTATGTACACTTTCTCTAAATATAAACTTCCTAATCCCTAAAACCATTAACGTAATTAATACATAACTCTAACGAGTTGTAAGATATGGTGCCAAAAATAAATAAATTAATAATTCATGTTTTTGCAATGAAAAGTGTGACATATAATGGACAGGTGAGTTTACCTTCCTGTACTGCTGCTTCAAGTCTGTGTTGAGGAATTCTTCGTGAGAATGAATGTTAGTGACAAACACCAACAATTCTGGTAGATCGAGAAACTCCGCGGCTTGGCGGATTTCCTACACGAGGATAAAGCCTTTACAATACATTCACAGCGTCGAGAAGTAATACACGAGATCATTGTCACAAGTAGTAAATTATTGCTAGTGGAGTTTGAACTTAATGAAACTACACATTAAAATGTTATTTCCATCAACTGTCATTTAACCAAACATATGAACCATAGGTTAGAACAACATTATAAGTTCATATAATCCTCAGAGATAGTTGTAAACTTTCAAGTTACAATGAGTGAATTTTAATGCCTTGTACAAATATAAGAGTGTGTTATTTTAAAGAATATTTGATGAGAACATATGTTTTGAAGATTTGAACTAACTTACAAAGTTGTCTAGCCAATGCCTCATATCTCATGCTCACTGTGAAACATGATAAACCAAAGGTGCATGGGTAGAAAGAAAATTTGACCCGGTTAGGCTCACTTTTACATTATCTAGGTAAGCTGTTATAACTTAACTTATGCCTTTCTAAATTGCAGCACCTTATCACTTTATTAACATTTTAATTTCATGTATTCGTACAGGGTGGGTCAGAAACAATTTTAGGCGATCTCTGCTGAGGGGAGTGATGAACAACGTTTTGGGGTCTGACGTCCGGTGGGGCACACCTGAGTCACATTATCTTCACAAAGTGTTGTATGTAGTTTGCTTTTAACTAGCTAGTGAATATTTACTTTTCAATTTACTAATCGTCAAATGGTTTTGACCCCGCCCTGTAAAAAGTATTAACAATTTTACCTGGTATATATGTTCATCCATACATATTATTCTATACCTCATCTTAAGTAGGAATGTAGGTAAATTACAGCTAGCAGACGTTACCAAATCTACTCTCATACATCCATTTGCCAAACCGTCCGTATGAGCTAATTATATCAATTTGTCATCACTCTTGCCAGTCAAATCTTTTACAACAAACCATCTGTTTTTTGTTGGTTTTTCTTTTCACTGTTTTTCTATCTCCTGTTATACCACCCCTCCTAAGACAAATGGACGCTTTGTTTTATATATTAGTTAGAAGGATCTGAGGTACCCATAAGCCCACATGGAGAACTGATGACTAAGTAGTACCTCCTTCAGAATTTCACTTTCAGTTCACAATCTCATCATGTGCAATGTTACTGTACATAATACTAGACTCGCGAGATATGTTTCATAATAATCTATGGCCAAAACAAAACCAAATTAAATATTTTCTAAGAATTGATCACTTGGAACTTTTAACTCTGAATTGTGGTCCATTTTGTTGAATTAAATAAGATTTAACAATAACATTTCAATAAAAAGAACAAAGTTTCCTCGGCTTAGTAAGTTTATTTACTTAAACCAAAGAAAAGTGTTGATATTTGTTTGAACCAGCTATTTTAACGGCCACATTGTGAACAAATATAGAAGAAGAAGAAGTAACAATGCCTAACAGTTTTATTACCTTCTATACTTGATTTGTTAGGTATTTAAAAATTTAGCCGTAATTTCTCTATTTGTTGTTTTATATCAGCTCAAATAAAAGTTAGTTTGTTACCATTTTTAAATAAAAATAAATATCTTATCTGCCGACTTTTTAAACGGAAATACAAATTTTTATTTAACGAAATCCAATAAACTTATTTCCATGAATAAGGAAGTGTCTCTATGTACTACACGTAGACTTTAATCCCCCTGGCTCCCGCCTACTTTTGTTACGTCTCGATACACTGCATTTGATTGGCTTGATTACAACTAACGTTTACATGGCATGTTAACAAACGTTATGTATTGCAATAAACACAACAAAGTGGATTCAAAAACTAAATAATCATTACAATGATAAATGAAGTTCAAAGATCTTAGTTACGATACACAATTTTTTAAGGAGTTTCCCCCACAGAGGTGTTTGTTTGGTTGTCATTACATTATAAAAGTGGACCTAAGAGTTCTTGGTAAACACTCCATGACATGGTGGCTTAATAATAAAGCTGTTTATTTTAGAACTAATTATGAATATTAAGAGACTATCTGAAAGTTAATTTAGCTGTAGATTTTCTCAAACATCATCAGTGACAAACCAAGTAGACAGTCAAGTTATTTACTTGTAATATTGTTCATTGTTTAATGCTAAATGACCTTATGACATGAGCAAGATTAATAGCACACAATTTGCAAATGATAAACTTAATTAATTATTTACATCTGATCACAAATTTGATTATTTAAAAAAATAATTACTAAAGAAAAATATTCTTTCAAATCAAAGAGAAGTTTTGTAAACTTAATTGATTATATTTTATATAATTCATAATATATAATTATGAATTATTATACATATTTATAACTAAGAATGACTTTTTTGTCCAAAAATCTAACCTACAAAAAATGTATTCAGTGACCACACTTAAATTTCTAAACCAACTTTTAAAAAAATGTTCTTTTTACACAACAGCACTTAAATTTTCTTAAAAACAAATCATATAGGGTTGTTTTCTTCATTTCAACAATTGAGTAAATAATTTTATTTCGTGAGTTTTACTTTCCTCAACATGTATACAAAACATTGATAAATTAATAATTATGTTTCAAGTTATATTTGTTTAAGATGTGTAATTAATTGTTGTTTAGTAAAGAAAACATACATTCCAGTGCTACTACAGGGCTGACATGCAACTTCTAGAACTAGCCAGTCGAGAACAAGACACGGAGAACCAACAATCACTGTACTACTTGGGGGTTTAGTTCAACAGAGTCGCACTGTGGTCACGGGAAGAATCAAGACACAAAAAGCGCAGAGCTATATGTGCGATCAAGATGCCAGAACATAAAGCTACGTTATTTATATGGGCGATTCGAAGTTGCTCACTTTTGCGTTCCAGAGGGGACTTAGTGTGTGCCTGAGGTTGGCAGCACTCATTAGACTTCTTTTGTTATAAGTAGTACACAGGGCTGGACGGATGCCCCTGCAGCAATGGGGTGGCTCAGAAATGGATTAGACTAGGTGGGGCAGTGGTTTAATAACTCACGAGTAATGGCGTTGCGGGGTTTTGGGACCGGGCCCCTCGGGTACGAGTGGTGAGCCACTTTAGAGCTCCGGTGCTGACCTGGAGGGGCGCCTCCCCTAGTAGTGGAGAGTTAACCATGTAATCCCACTCCCCTACCCAAAGGTAACGGGAAGGAGAAAACCAGTCAGTGGACACAGTTCCAGGTACCACCCTGGACACTTGCCCCCCCCAGTGATCCCCAACACACCACCTCTCGTGGGAAGGCGGAGAGGTAATAATTTAAGGTACTCTCTGAGAAACTGCCCCAGTGTACACCATCACACATATAGGCGATACAAGATACCACTAGGGTGTGTTCAAATAGTATGCTCACCCACTTAAATAACAAGACTTTGTGAAATGGTGTCTTGGTCTTGATTTTGACGAGATGGCTAGGTCGCAGGTATGGTCATAACCGAAAAGAGAAAATTACGAACTGATCATAAAACCAGTAGAAATTCTTTAAGTAATATATTTGTTGTAAGAAGTTATAGACTGTAAATAGTGCCATGACAGTTCAGTGCGCCAAGTGAAGCTGTATTGAAGTAAACCAACCCCCCCACCCCCCACTCTAATGAATGCACATCTAATAAAGGGTGAAGGCTGTAGTAATTACCAATAAGAGTCCTAGTGGCACGGTCTGCAATGAAACACAACAGCCACATGGGTATACATCGCCTCCTGGACCTTTCTACCACATCTAGTAATATCCTGATAATGTGCATTAGTGGCAGAACTCGAGTACCTTCATTCAACTTAGCAGTCGTAACTAGAGACACTTCATTCAAATTAGCAATCATAACTCGAGTCATTTCATTCAACTTAGCAGTCATAACTTGAGTACCTTCATTCAACTTAGCAGTCATAACTATAGTACCTTCATTCAACTTAGCAGTCATAACTAGAGACACTTCATTCAACTTAGCAGTCATAACTCGAGTACCTTCATTCAACTTAGCAGTCGTAACTCCAGAACCTTCATTCAACTTAACAGTCGTATAGAAAACAACTCTGGCTTTTATCAAAGAAACTAAAACCATAATAGCAGTACTGGACAAAATATGATTAAATTACAGTTGGGTCCAATCCATTATTTTATGAAGCTAAATCTCGAATACAAATCTGAATCTTGAAAAAAATTATGAACCTCAAACAAAATAGAAATATTATAGATCAATATAAAATATTTTTATTTATTTAAGGTATTTAAAATACACTTTTCGAATGACTTATTATAATCAGCAAATGAGAATTTCTATGAGCGAGAGCAAAAGATATTATTAATTTTTACCGGCAAAGGTATTTTCACAAACCTTCCAATGTTCTTTTACGTAGCACAATTAAAATGGTACCGGCGACTTTACTTCNCACTTCATTCAACTTAGCAGTCGTCTCCAGTCACTTCATTCAACTTAGCAGTCGTAACTTGAGTACCTTCATTCAACTTAGCAGTCGTAACTCGAGTACCTTCATTCAACTTAACAGTCGTATAGAAAACAACTCTGGCTTTTATCAAAGAAACTAAAACCATAATAGCAGTACTGGACAAAATATGATTAAATTACAGTTGGGTCCAATCCATTATTTTATGAAGCTAAATCTCGAATACAAATCTGAATCTTGAAAAAAATTATGAACCTCAAACAAAATAGAAATATTATAGATCAATATAAAATATTTTTATTTATTTAAGGTATTTAAAATACACTTTTCGAATGACTTATTATAATCAGCAAATGAGAATTTCTATGAGCGAGAGCAAAAGATATTATTAATTTTTACCGGCAAAGGTATTTTCACAAACCTTCCAATGTTCTTTTACGTAGCACAATTAAAATGGTACCGGCGACTTTACTTCCCCTTCAAAGGAAGTTGTGCTAAGGATTTTTATCGCTCAAGAAAAATTCGTCAACCCCGGCTGGGTTTGAACTCACAAACATCGAGTCCTGAAGCGAGCACTTTACCCCAAGACCACTGAGTTCAACAATAGAATATATAAATAGTAAATAAATAAATTTTAAAATTATTTCTTATAATCCATTCATTATAACATTTCTACAATCAGTTAAGTGTTAAATTACTGGTCTGGGGGTCGATTGTTGAGTTTGTCCTATTATTATCATAATTGGCTCTGAACCACCAGTAAGTAGTATTTAACTGGTGTATCATTATTAAAATAGATCTCATCAGATGTGTTTAGTGAAATACTGTTGGACTTACTAAATGTACTGTGTGTTAAGCTGGATTCACACTATGTGTGAATTCGTGTTCAATGCGCGAATAGTGTGAATGCCTAAAATCGTCATTTTTAGTGTTAGAGATGCGCGATTCGTTATTCGCGTTTGTGCCGATTCGCTCAGGGAGCGGTTTTTGAGTAGAGATAAAAGAAAACAAATCATTCGTGGTACGTGATGTGTGAGTGAGCTGTGCACGTAGGTTTTTGATTTATTCGTTGAGGGATACGCTAGCGATGGAATTCACTTCATTCTTGATCTTTGATTGTGGGCTCTACAACTTTGAGTATTTCATATTGAAATAACAAGCGAAACAGTCTATCCATAAGGTTCTTTTGGCTACGGGAAAGTATAGTAAAAATTGTGTTTGCAATGGCCACACTATCGTCGCTACACGAATCCTCAAACATCTTCGCTCTTTAAATCCTCACCAAACTACTTCTAATTAACGTCACTCGTGATCAACTTAAATTCAAGTTTTCTGGCATGCGCCGGCCCCACAAAGCACCAAGTGGCGATTGACGAATCACTGCATAGTGTAGTCACCCCAGTTCGAGCTAATAGACGAATGACAAATTTACGACGAATCGGAAACCACGCATAGTCTAAACACTGCTTTATACTGTAAATATGTATAACCCCACGAAAGAAAGTATTGTGACTATAAAAAAATTGTATCTAAATAGGCCCACTTTTGAAAGCAGGTTGTTTAGCAATAGTCTTGATATTAAATATAAATTATCATATTTTGACTCTAGTTCATACCTACTTAACAAATCCATATAATCAGATCAGAAACCCATTGCGTGGTAGAGTGAATGTTGTGGGTGATAGTTTATTGTGTGTAACAAAGAGTATCTTGTGTTTAAAAAAAAAGTAGCTTGTCCCACCTTTTTTTAAGTATTAATCAACCTTTACGCTATGACTGAAAAATTAGTGTGGGGGAGCTTAATTTGAAGTTTCACTTTTAGATTGTTACATTATAGTTTAATAAAACTAAAATAATCATCAACCTTTTCTTATAAATATTTTATTATTGGATTGAATTCAAAACCTTAGCATAGTAAAATATTCAATACAGATTCAATTTGAAACATTATCATATTAAGTCTAAAATAAATGGTTTTATTCAAATCTAAGCTCTTTTTAAAGTAAAATAGTCGACTAGGATTCGATTTGAAAATAATATATTTAGCAGGCGCTTCAATTCAAATTAAATTATTTTTTTCTTAAGCATGAGATTCGATTAGAGACAACCAAGATTCAGATTCGATTTGAAAATTAAAATTATGGACTTGCACGGGCTTAGATGAGAAATATTTTTAAAGTGCGTGTTCCAAGAGGATCCAGGAGGTCAATGGATGATCTTATATTTAGCAGTGTGTGTTGATAAGAATAGAGACAAACAACTTGCATTTAATTTCATACTGAAAATGTTCCAATGCACTTGATTTTTGCTTCAAAAAGTGTTGTTTGTTGGTATTAACACTCGATTTACTGCCATTAAACTCAAATTTTTCTTTATTCGGACTTTTAACACAAGTGACTGTAACCAAAGTTATATTGAGCTTCAAACCACTTTTATTTCTAACTATGATCGCACCAGAGAAATTTTATTATTCATGATTCTAATTATTCTTTATTTGAAATCAAATCTTATAAACCATGCTAAGTTCAACAGATTAACTTTCCCACATTGACCCAATGGGAAGAGACCAGTGGGAAGACCTAGACACAGATGGGAGGATAACATTAGAATGGACCTGAAAGAGATGGGGTGTAATGAGGTGGACTGGATAGAAGTAGCTCAAGATAGGGATAGGTGGTGTACTTTGTAAGTGTGGCAATGGATTTTTGAGTTTATAATGTCATAAAGTAAGTAAGACAAATAATACTTTTCAGAAATCAGAATATTAATAAGTATTTCAATAAATTAAAAATATATTCTTGCAAAAACCAAGTTTGAAACATTCCAAGTTCAAATGTTAAAACAAAAAATTGAACATAAAATATAATGAGATCACCAACAAATAAATTATCCAGTAGCTCTACTGTTTTGTGGTTTAAAAAGCCTGTTCAGAAATAAAATGACACATTCAAGTATGATTAGTTTTATTTACACGAGGCATTATGTCAGGTTTCAGGTTTAGCTTTGGGAAATATTAGTGAACTTAACTGTTTTTAAACTATATAACAATATGTAATTATTCCATTCAAAACTTTCATACATATGTTCAAACAAAAGATTTTAGACAAATTTTATTTAAAAAATATATATATGAATGCAAATATCAATATATTAGCCTATTTTATTTAGATTGTAAATCAAATATTTGCTAAAAATTTGTTTTGTAAGCAAGTGGCAGAGAAAATGTTATTAATAAATATATATTTTTTTATTGGGTAAGTAATTTTTAAAGAAAAATTTCTTTCTGCAGTAAATCAAATTGAAAGTTAATCTTTTTTTGAGCCACAAACCAAACAAAATGCAAACAACTAGTTTGAAATCTTTGGCTGGTTTAATTCAAGTTAGTTTTAATAATTCATAAATTAAATCTTGAAAATGACTCCCATTGAGTTTCCTGTGCGCCGACCACAAGTGCTGCTACAGACCTGTAGTTCACAGAAGCGACTGTCGATTGTTCCGGTGTAAAGAAACTGAAGACATTGCTGCATAGCTTGAGGAGTAACCAACTTGGAGAGCGTCAATACCGTCTGCACGGAGCTGGTTGGGCGTCCACGGTTCGTATCAAAACTCTCGCACTGCACAACACATTTACAACACAAACATTGGTTGTCAGAGAGACAGGGAAAAACATAAGCATACTTAGGCTAGCTTTTTTAACACTAGTTTAGAAAATAGATTGGATTGGAAGAAATGTGTTTGTTATTTTTAATATTGTAAATAAAGTTTGTGTCATTTTTTAGTGACTATGTGAAAATTCCAGAAATTTGATCAAGTTCCCTGTTCCAGTTCGCTGGACACCCTGTCATTCTCTCGTCAAGCTTCTATTGCGATAGTGAGGCCTCAGATCAAGCGACTACTGAAGCAGTTAATATATTTTTACTTTACGCATGTAAGAAAAGTTTGACAATCCATAAAGCAAGTTCCTGTGAACAATTGCAATAAATAGTGTCACCTGCTCGACACGGATGGTCTGGAATGCTGGATGGTTCAAGTCCTTGGACACTCCAATCTTCTTGTTGCTGTCGGTGGACAACACTTGGCAACTGGACCGTCTCTTCAATTGTTCCCACACTCTGTCGATAAAAAATATCTCTCAGTTACTACAAATACTTGTAGACAAAATAAACCAATTTCTTCGGCCTAAGCAAATACGAAATTTTCAATTTTGAATCAAGTTTTAATCTGACTTAAATTGAATCCAAATCAAATCTTATGCTTAAAATATATTTTGACTTGAATTTGAATCGAATCTCATACCAAACAAATTTCGAGTTAGATTCAATTTGAATCTTATAATATATATGTATACATATAAATCAAATCTTATATTTAAACTAAATTAATTGAATAAATTATTTTAAAGCTTACTATGATAGTGTTTAAAATCAAATTAATTTTGTTGAATATTCTGCTAAAATATTTGAAAAAATGTTGTCGCTTTATCACGTTCACTAAAAAATAACATAATCAATAGCCTTCAAAGGTGAAACATCAAATAAAGACTACACCATTTTTTCAATCACAACGTAAAGGTTGATTAACACTTACAGAAAGGTGGGACTAACTACTTTTTTTAAAAATACCAGATATTCTCTGTCACAAACAACCGTCGCCCACGGAAGCAAGACTGAGATGGTATGGTCATGTAATGAGGATGTTGGAGTACATGAGATAGTAGAGAGAGGGGAGGAGCAGATAACAGGAAGTGTGCAAGTGAGAGGAGAAGAATGGAAGTGAATAAAGAAGGAATATGGAGGCATTTCACTAAACTGACCCGGCCACAGTCGATGATGATGATGATGAGTTCTATTCTTCCCCACATCACACACCTCTATATTTGTGAATCTATACCAGTGTGAATCACATTGCCACAAAGAAAACATTATTTCGTGAAGTGAAGAACTGCTCAAGAAAATGGTTGCCCGTGCACAAACACCTTCCCTGTACCTTCTTCCAAATAAATATTACAAATTAACTACCTTCAGTATGTGAAGATTTCTTTTCTCCGACAAGTGAACAAATATTATATATAATAAATATAGTAAACTAAATCAGTTTGAGACGGCAAGAAACATAAAAATTATTATTTCTAGTGTCTACTCCCCTCCACCTGCCCCAAAACTACGCACACATGAACATTATTGAGTGGACGGCCGACCTGGATGGTTTGAAGTAGTTGTCCGACTGGCGGATGAGGTACTCCGTGTCATCGTTGAAGTCCCCCGCGGTGGCCTCCCCGAAAGTGCTCACCTGCAGTAGAGATGTCCACTTCATTAGAGTCACAACATGAGGACACGCCCAGTTGTTCTAACAACAACGCTAGGTTAGGTTCGTACACACAGAATCGACCAATCCCGCCACCTTAAGACTAAATTGATAGTAATTGTGTTTCAAACATAAAATAAAGACAGAGGTTTGCAACCCTGCTTCACTGAGCTATTTACAAGACACGCTGGAATCTACACACATGGTACTACTAACTAGTACTACGCAGGCAAATTGATTATGTGAACTACATCAGCGTAGTACACAAGCAATTATGTCTTAAAATATAAATAGTGAATTCTTATCTGACAGCACATTAAAGTGGGGTTAGTTTTCTCATCCTCTCCTCTTGTTAATACTGGTGCACTTTCTTTAAGGTAGGATGGAATACAACATGAAGTAGGTCCATATCTTAACTTTTTTTATGACAAAAATATTTTTTGGTGAAAACTAAATAAAATATTGCTTCAGTGGATAATTAAAGGAGGGGGGATACGGATATCGAAGGAGAGCAATAAGTGTCCACCTTCAAATACTCTCCTCACCATGTGATGATGATATTAGTCGCGTCTACTAAGTGCTCACCATGCTGGACTCGCTGGAACTACGAGCACCCATGTCAGAGGTGAGGTCCATGGTGAGCAGTCTGTGGAACGCCGGTGAGGCGGCCGCTAGCATGAACCTGTGGGCGGAGAAACCCACGCTGCCCGCCACCAGGATGATGTCTGTGTACGTCTGTGTCAGCCACAGGGTCTGCATGTTCTCGGTGTACGTAGAGCCCGCGATGTACAGCTCGGCCGGTACGGGCTTGGGAGGCAGGAACGGTGCCTGAAGGACAACGCAATCAGCTTGCACCAAGATCGTGTCTTACTTATGTTCACAATACACAAAGGTGACGTCTTTCTTTCTTTTATTCTGGGTTCTATAGTAATAGTCACACACATTTAAACGCACAAGGGGGAAAGGAAAAGAAAAACCCTAACCTAGTTTATTTTGGTTAAAAAAACAGCGCATTAAACAGTTTTTCAAATTCAAATTGGAGTAGATTAGTGTAACCTTCCAGATCTTTTATCCCTTTAAGAAAAACCTCTTTTCACTTTTTGAGGTATTTTTTCTATATTTGTAAGAAGGTACAGGAAAGGTGGATAGAAACATTTAAAAGGAATTAACACAATATTGCTGTTACAATGAAACAACAAATTGGGCGGTAACGATCAATTTCCTTCAGGAGGCAGCCATCACCTGTTTGTCCAGTGGTAGCAATTTGTTTGTGTTTTATGTATTATTTGTGTGTGTCTTCATATAAAAAAGAATATTTCTGAAAATTAATACAAGATGTAACTGTGGACGTATAAGAATTGGGAAGTGTAAAAGTGTAATAAGAACTTAAGAGAGACGTGTGTTTGTTCCTATCTAGTCCTAACCTAACTCTCCTTTCAGGTTTTCTTCCTTCACCATCACTTACTTTACAGTATTGTCAATATTGTGTACATAATATGTGAGAAAGATTGTAGCCAATCAAGTATCTGGGGTTCAATTTCTAGCTAGATTGACCAAAACCTATCTTCCTGCTCAAACTTTTAAAAATATCACGGTACTAAAATGAGCAAGTCCCTGCTGTATAATTCGTACAGTCACAAGAAATGTAAATGGGTGTCTGCTGCCAACACACGATACCATATGACTCAGAGAACCAATCATGTTGTAAGTAGTGAATAGTACAATTCATAGATAGTATTAAGATAATCTATAACTCATTGTAGTATATCTTTATTTTTTATTTAATCGCTTGAAATGGTGAATTTTCAATCTTTAATCAAATGTACTATTAGTTGACATTTTGAGGGAGGGGCTTAGACCTCCCCCTGTGCCACGTGACTGGCTGAATAATAAAAAAAAATTATGGATAGCATTATTCTATACATCCATTACTGTTTCCAGCCTGTGGCCTGGCTCCATATTTTATTTTCCACTAACGGCTTGCTAGGCCTGTCGTAGCTTCATATGCCTTACAATATAACTTGAGACTAGAACAGGCACAACATCCAGTCCCCCGGCTGTTAATTCATCACTGTAAGTAAACCCATATTTCACCAATGATGCCATGCCAGGAATCGAACCTGGGACCCTTAGCTCAGTAAACAGACCCCCTACCGACTGAGCTAAGGTGTAAGATAGCATTATTCAATATGATAAGCATAATAAAAAAGCATATAAGCTAAACTATAAAAGATATGACATTATATAAGACAGTCCTAAGCTCCGACAGTTTAAAAGGTTGCTGGTTCTATAATCATGTCTTATCTGCTAGTAACTGAGAAATATTATTACAAACTTTCCTAGTGAATGCTAATTTTTTTTTCTTCAGTAAAGTNCATACAATAATTATCGTGCTAACAGAATATAGATAATTAAAATAGATTTTAAAGGAAATATACTTGCATTTGTGTGAAAGAAGAGTGGGGAATCATCCATCCTCAACACATGTGACCGAGATTTAAGCCCCGAACTCACCATCACTGGCAAACCAGTCTGGCTCTACAGTGACTCGTTGAACCATTCAATCACTGATGTGAGTCATGACTCACTTTCCGAGTACTTAATTTATCCATTCATTGTTTTATACAGATTAGTAAGAGGGTCAAAATTCAACAAGAAAGCAAGAGAGGAAAAAACCCATTTAATAAAACAAAGATAGGCAACATTAAGAAGTACCAACCTGTAATAGGGGCCTCTGAACTTTCTTGAGGTTGGTCATCCAGAACCTCTGCCCCCTGCGCGCAATGAGCGCTGCTCTGATGGCGTTCTCAAACACGTCATTGACGCCGTAGTAAGTGAGCACACTTGTCTCGTAGTAATATATCCCGAGTTCCTTGGCTATGGCTCTGGCCTGATCCGGCATCAACAGGTCACTCTTTCTGGTCGGCCTGGACAGTCAGGGACGAGAAGTCATTAAACCGGGTGTTATGGGGGTAAAATACAATAGGAGTGTCATACATACATATATACATACCTAATCACGGTATTCCTTTGACAAGAAACTGTACACATAGCTCAATAAACAACTCCATTCTTAAACCATCCACATTATTTTTCTCCGCACTTTCCTATCCTTGCATAATCCCTTCGCTTCAACAACATCCATACATAAAGTCATGTAGGCTCTTTTATTATTAAAACTCTGAATGTTTCTCTTTTTCACACATTCATCTACAACACTTAGCCACGTCTTACGTGACCTACCCCTTCCTTTCGAGCCATACACTCTACCTTCATATACTTGCTAGCAGTAACGGTATACTGGCCAGCCAGGCGGTCTCTATAGTAGGGAAACTGGTTCGCAGGAACAGTGCTCAGGGTAAGACTGTACCTGTGGTACACTGGCTAAAATGTGCCAACACCGATCGGTACAGCATCCTTACCGTAAGCAGAGAATACTGTCGTGGGTGCGGATACGCTCCAGACTAGTAATCTGCTCAACTCTAAATTATTAATGAATGATCAGGGCCAGGTCCACCTCACATTACCCCTCCCTCACTAACACCACTTCTACTTGAACATAATTTCTTGAGGAACTTTAATTGACTTTTGAAAAAAATAAAAATAAACCGGTGTAGGATCAAACCATATGTAGGCCTATTAAATTTACTCTCATAAAGTCACTATTAATATGTGCAATCCTTTAAGCTTTTCCGACTATGAAATACAGTTTGTTAAATATGGAATCAGGTACAGGAAAGAGGTATCAATGTAAGGTATAAATTGTAATATTGAGGTTTGTATGATTGTGTTTCCATCCCTCTTTTCTGTTCCTTCTTCCGTAATCCAATATTACATACACAAAACATTATATGCATATGGAAATAAATCCTACAAGGTTCTTCTTGCGACAAACGGATTATACCTAACGAAAGGACTTCTGTCTCGGAAGAAGCTGAGGTAGGCTTCGTCCTTGTACATATATCGAAGGTCGCTCTTGCAGCCCACCAGCAGTATCGGTGTCTGGGGGCAAAACCTCCGGATTTCCGGGTACCACATCGCTTTGCAGTTCCGCAGAGAGACCGGGTTTGTGATGGAGAAACATAGCAGCACCACGTCTGACCTGCAACCAATACTCGTATGTTTAGAGCGTGTTCTCACATGCACATTTAGATGTAGGAGGATTATTTGCAGAGTTATGGAAACCAGGGCAGCGGTGATCAGAATCAATTCTTGGAACCAAGAGAAGGAATATTACTGGTCAGTTAAAACCATTACTAAATACAAACATATCTCTATAAGGAAAACCTATTTTCTCTTTAAGGCAAATGAATTATATTTGTAAGAAGGTACAGTAAAGGTGGATAGAAAACATATAAGGCCTAAGTGGAGATTGATTTTCTTCACAAGGCAGCCATTTCCTCTTTGTCCAGTGGCAGCAATGTAAAGTGTGAACTGTGTTCTTCAATATTATGTTTGTTCCTGTACCTTCTTACAAACATAATACAAATACAAACATTGTCAGTTTAGTTTCAGGTCTTCTAGCTGTCAATATCTTGAAATGAATTTATTTAACACATTTAAAAAAAATTGTGGGCCGAGATGTCACCCCCCCAAACTTTTCCCCATAAAAACAAACAAATAGTAGGTACCAACTTCATACTTCAGAGTCCTCTATGAAACGTTTTAAAATATATCTAAAAAACCCAAACCAAGACATCCCATTGTTCATCTTTCCCCAACATCCTTCAATGGGAGTGTTGAGAGGGGCTATTTTGAGTTTTTTACTGTGAAAACCTCATTTAAATAACCAGTATACAGAAATACTCCAGCTACCCCTGGAAGATGTAGGGGCTTCCTCCCTCAAACCTTCAAATTAGCAGAGGTCACTCAGTAAAGACCCATATATGATATTATAATACAATGGCTGCAATTTTACAGGATTTCAGAGGGAAATGTTGATTTAAAAAAATAAAATATGGCAGCTTGTTCATTAAAAAAGGATGTAAAATATATAGGTATGTGTTAGTTTTAAAATATTTTCTGGTATTAATAATTAATCATTTTAATACTGATCCACCAACAATTACCATCATCAATTAGAATAATATAACACACAACATTTTTAAATTTTCATCACCCATTGAATAAAAATAATTAAAAGAAAATTCCCTACTCATTAAATAGTAAATTAAACTAATATTATAACTATCAATCAAGCTGGGGGAAAAAATATATAGGAAAAAACATATTTAAATATCTTAAAACACTTATTTCAAGGATTAAATCCCTAGAATAAAAACCAAGAGTGGCATGTGGAACAATTTGAATAACAACATGTTTTATGTTTCAATGATTTAATTGTTTTGTTTAAAAATTTCAAAATAATGTCTTCAGAACTTAAATTTTTCAAAACACATTTATAACTTTTGTGTTTATTTCTGATTTCTATTAAGATTTTAAATATTCAATAAACAGTAATTATTAATTTATTCAATTTAGAAACATGTTGTAACATTTAAACTTTACAAGATCAACTTAAATTTGTTTAAATAGTTGTATTAGATAACTAGTATGAAAATATAAACGATTTGGGTGGGCTTAGGTCGGTTGCACTATTACTTTGGCGCAACACTAATAACCGGTTTCCGACCTCTGCTTTAAAAGAAGTCTTGATAGTAGTTTTATATTATTTTCACCGTCACGTCCTAAGACTTGTCTCCAAGATGTACGAGTATGTCGCACTGACCTGCCATAGGCAAACCTCCTGTCCTTTTCGTGGTCCCCGAACGTATCCCATAGTCGGAGCGACACATTCACCCCGTCCACCATTTCCCATGACCTCTCCAACACCTGGAATTTATTGTGTGGTTAGTACAGCTAACACTCGCTTTCATATATTAAGGTCCAGGGTTTGAATCTTTTTGAAGACACATTTTTCACATATTTTATTCTAGCTCAATGGAAAGTTTCTGAACGAAATGTAATATATTGGTGAAGTTTTTATAAAAGAAATAACCAATGGATGAAGAAACTCTTGTTAAATTAAATCAGTTTAAAAATGTGTGCTGAATGTAGCTCACGGCTGGCACCAACCACTAAGGTCAAGTTCCTAAACAGGTACTTTAACTACAAAACACTCAGAGATGGATAAAAACAATGATACATTTCTATTTTCCAAGGTAGAGAGTGAGTTGATGACATCTCGCCTGATTTCAAGGAATGTACAAAACAATAATATTACCAGTTCTCCTCCATGGGTGGGAAATGTGGTCTATTATCTTATATTAGGAAAGAACAAAAGGTGCTTAGGAATATAGTTGGTTCAAAAAGGGATGAAGATACTGGGGGTGGTGGTGGTTGCATAAAGATGAGTTATATTTAGTGTATTCATCACAATACATTGTTAGGGTAGTTAAATCTCGTATATCACGGTTCGGAAGGACAAGGAGCGCAAATGGGAGATTCTAGAACCTTATTCAGGGTACTGAAGACCTGGACTCAGATGGGAGGATAGCATTAGAATGGACCTGAAAAAGATTGAGGTGGACTGGATAGAATTAGCTCAAGATAGGATAGGGTGTAATGAGGTGGACTGGATAGAATTAGCTCAAGATAGGGATAGGGTAGACTGTATTCCAAGAAGTGCAGTATCAATTTTTGCACAAACAATTTTGTTTTTCATCCAAGGGTTAACATGACAAATTTTGAGTTAATATTGACAAATAATAAAGTTTAATATGTCAATGGTATCAAACTAAGGGGTACATTTAAACATTTTAACTATTCAAAAATATTTGATTTAGATGTTTTTATCCCACAATTTTACTACCTAGGAGACAATCTTAAAGTTAAACAATAGCATATTCTCATTCCTTTTAATGAACATATTTGAAGCTTTAAATAAATAAGATCAGTAGCAATTGGGTCTAAGAAAAAACCAAAAAGAGCACAATTATACCCTCACAAACTCAAATTTTCATAGGAAGGACACTTTAGAAAATACAAACCTATTTTTACAATAATATATGCACCGTTATTTTAATTAAGTAGGTGACCTGGCGGTCTAGGGGTAAGGTGTCAGACTTCTGTGCTGAGGGTCCGGGGTTCAATCCTCGGTCCCGTGCACAGATTTATCTGATTGCCAAACCCTTCCTTCACCTCTGACAAGACGTCTATTAATCACAACTTGTGAATGTGAGGAATGCCAGGCCTCTACCGTGGTTCGGATCCCACGTTAAACTGTAGGTCCTCCATTTCATCTTACAATCACCCTACCATTACACATTAGCGTAAGTGCGTATAACCCGAACGGGTAGTAAGACGCGATAATAATAATAATTTAATAAAATGATGAGTTTGTTTATCTTTCATGATATCTCCCTCACACAGAGGACTGACATTTTAAAATTATTATCTCTGTGTACAAACAGGTGCACCTAGAAGCAGGAATTTTAAATTTAGGATTAGAATTTTTTAAATTTCATTAAAAACTTGTCGAAATAAATAAGATGAAGAGATGTTTTGTCTGTTTGAAAGATATAAAAGTGTTTCCAGTCAGCAATAAAATAACGCTACACCTACACCTGTATCCACTTCCAATATCACCAGTGACTACAACCGACTACTGATGAATGTGTTCCTCATCCTGTCACCAGTTAACGTCGCACCGGAGCAGTCTCGAGGAGGCTGATCAATACAAGACCCCCTGAATGAGAGGACGTTGAATGAAGTTGACCTCGAGGTCAGGTCAGACACGTGACACGCCCACACGTGTCAAGCCGCGGCTTTGCTTGCCCAGGGCGCAGGCCCAGGAACTCTGTAGGTACCTCAGTGTGTCTCTGAGAAAGTCGCTCAATTGTTTGACGATGACGACACGTGCTTTATAAGCATCCAATTTATTTTAAATTTAATTTGAATTATAAGGTTGACCCCCTCCGTGCGGGGGCGGACGAAATGTCAAATTCATCTGGTATGGTTTTACCGGTAATTAGGTCGGGGTTCGAATCCTTGAAGGGTGGTTTTCAAGTCTCTCTTTACAAAAATGTGAGTAGCCAATATTTACTCTTAATTCATCACAAAAGAGAAAACCTAAGATGGGGTTGGGGGGCAAAAATACCAAATATATGTTACTTATATTTCTAACATATTATATTACCGAGCATTGTCGTTCTTGTTATTTCTCCAAAGTATGACGTGTAAAAATAAAATACCAACAGAAATATTTATTTGAAAGCTGAGCAGGGCCGTAGTTGTATTGCGAGATGGGTGGGTATGTTTTGGGGCTTCAAACCCCCCTCGAAAGTATTATGGAGATGTATTTTTGTGTTACCCTTCACCTACTAGTCGTAACTCAAGTAGCTTCTATTGGAGTCTTATAAAATCCATAGCACCAATGACCCCAATTATATTTTAAAACTCTTAAACGATTTCAAGAGGGATTAAATGTGTTTATAAAAGATCCTTGACATCTTCTGTAAGTGTAAGTGTAGATGGCATAGCACACACTGTAGCAAGGACAGACAAACCTCCCTCCTAGCTAGTACTGTCAAGGATCCTACTCAGTACAAACCTCCCTCCTAGCTAGTACTGTCAAGGATCCTACTCAAGTACAAACCTCCCTCCTAGCTAGTACTGTCTAGGATCCTACTCACATCCTTGTAGATACGGTACTGGTCGATTGCCCACACTGTAGGCACGTGTGTAGTCAGCAGCTGGGACATGGACACCTGCTTGTTGCAGGCCCGGGCACATATGAGACGGGTCTTGCCGACTGCGGTGTCGCCAACCACCACACATTTCACCAGCTCCTGGTGAGGTTGTTCATTATCCATTATCAATACCCATTATTTACCAGCCACCCTGAAACATGGACAAACACCCCCCTGTTCGTTACCCTTTGAGGAACAAGTCAATCGAGTCCTAGATGAGACATGTATTGTTGATTTAACGTCAGACCCCATCAGATGAGAACATGTTTGATTCAACGTTCATACATGTCATGCATATAAACATTTGGTTATCCCTTTATCCCTCGGGCCATCGCGAGCCCAGGGTTGCGCACCACTGATTACACATGTTAAAAGTACCTACCCCTAAAATTACCAATTGGAAAAATGCACAAACATAAGAGTTCCGATGTATTATATGTAAGGTGTATGGAATATGGGAGGGAGGCAAGTTAAAGGCAGTGTCTTTGCTCTAAACAACACAAATATTGCTCCAACACAAACATAAGAGTTTATTTGTCTTCACGTAGTGATATCAACAGTTGTTGAATATCTGTTGAGGGTGTCCTGTAAATTAATGACAATCTTTTCTCTTCATTTAAAAAGTTCTTCATATAATGCCGCTATGCTCATGACAGATATTCAACAACTGTTGATATCACCGTGTAAGTTTCTACTGGAGCAATATTAGATTTATTTAGACCAAAAAAAGTTTTGATATAAAAACTGTAAAAACACTGGTCTTTTCTCGCGTCCCCTACTTCCCCACCCTAGATAGTGCCATAACGACCATTTTGATCTATATTTTTGTTTTCAAGACTCTTTTAACAGACACTAAGGAAGGGTTGTTAATGCCTGGGATCGCATCTATGGAGACTTCAGAATCTCTCGTACATAACTCAACTCCGTGTAAGTCTAGAAATGAGTAACTTAAGACATGAATGGGAGTCGAACGGCTTGTTAACGCATTGAGGCACAGCGCTAGCGCTGTAACGTTCTTAATCGCGCCACGGAGCCGACGATAAAAGAAAAATAAATTATATTTTAATACTAATAAGATACACATTTACTACAAACGTGGATTTCTGTGGATTTAATTCAAATTTGAAAAAACTTAAATAGCTAATTTATAAGTAGCAAGTTTCTATTCTTAGGTGTAAAACTGCGTTTTTTAAAAACATTTATTCACTAATGACCACCTCTGTGCTCTAGTGGTCAGATTTCCTGGCTACAGTTCCAGAGGTCCGGGAGTTCGAGCCCCGGCGTCTCTGTGCTCTAGTGGTCAGAGCTACTGGCTACAATTCCAGAGGTCCGGGAGTTCGATCCCCAGCGCTTAGAGATATTTTTTTAAGAAGCTGTTCTGGAACGAAGTCAACTCAGCCTCATGAGGACACATGAGGAGATACTTGAATAAACAAGTAGCGGCTCAGGTCTAGAAAACTGAGATTAACGGCCGGAGGGCTCGTTGTGCTGGCAACATGACATCCTGTATCCGCAAATGTTGACACTATCTTTGTTTGCCAACAGACGGTCAGTTTGGCCACGGAGGGTTTTTTTCTTTGTGGATGAACAAAAGACGGTTATAGGTTTATGCCCTCCCCCCCCCTTCCACAGTTTTCATTTAATCTACGGCATCAATTGTAACCCTACGCCACTCTTTCCAACAAATATTAGAGACAGGGGCGCACTAAGGATTTTAAGCTGAGGGGGGGCTTTTACATAATAATTACACCATTATATATTTGAATTACTGTAATATTTGGAAATTTGATAGGAAGTAGGAAGATAAGAAAGATATAGAATCAGTGATGGCCCCCTAAAAAGCGGGGTTCCAGGGGTTTCTCCCCCGGGGAAGATTTTTATTTCAAAGGATGCAAACGGTAATACTTAAGCTAATTTGTACCAAAATCGTATCCTCGGCCTACCCTCTGTCACTGTGTACGTCACTGGTTAACAGGTCTGTGTTCACACATTCTTATTTACACCCAGGACTTGCAGTTGATGGGGGGTGGGGTGTATGATAATATCAACTGCCCCTTCCTCTCTTCCTGATGCAATAGTGTTTACATATTTGCTCTAAGATAATAATTTCAATTACTGTACCCCCTTCAAAACTTTATATACAAAGTGTAAATACTTTAACCATTTCTAGAAAATATTACGGTATCACAGGTCCAGTTTTCACTTAAGTGCAAATTTACAGTAAAATTAAAAACCAACAGAAAAAATTATTCCTTTGAAAAGCCCTAATTACTGCACAAAATTATTTGTTTTATATTAAATATAATTGATTAATTGACAGAACATAGGGCTCATTATATTTTTGTAATATTCAGTCCCCAAAGCCCCCCCGTGGATTCACCCCTGATTAGAGAAACCCGCAAAGCGCAGCGTCTGGTTCGAGCTCTACCAACACCACTATTTTATTACAAATGGATGTAGCTGAACGCTTTAAAAAGCTACTAGACATGTATTCATACGTCAAGCCATGTGATCTGCTCTCACTTTTGATAAGATATTATATATATAAATTAGCACTAGTAATATTAGTAAAATGTTATCAATATTAACAGCAATAAAATATGTTCATATTTTTTAAAGCTGCTCCAAATGTAAATTCGTGATTAAATCTAGGTACACTAGAGTCGCGATTATCCGGCCTAATTGGCGGCATTCCAGGCCGGATAATACAGAATAACTTACATCCACTACTGTTTCCAGCCTGTGGCCTGGGTCCATATATTCTCCACTACCGGCTGGCTGGGTCTGTCTTAGCTTCATATGTCTTATAATATAACAGTACAGGTACAACATCCAGTCCCCAGCCGTTAATTTATCAATGTCAAAGGGTAAACCCATATTTCACCAATTATACATTTTTCGGCCATGCCGGGAATCGAACCCTGGGACCCTTAGCTCAGTAAGCAGACACGCTACCGACTGAGCTAAGGTGTCGGATTTGATAATACGGAATCCGAGTGTAAATAATTTTCAGTTACGCAAATCACTAGTCCAATTTTCATAGAAAAGGTCTTTTATGAAATAGTTTTATTTTTGAGGCGAAAATTGATGACATTTTACTATTTTATTTGTATTATTTTGTAGATATTAATATTATAGTATGTCATGACTTGTGACAGTAGATACAGTAACTATTAGGTCAGATATTGGAGTGTCCTCCACTAAGTGACAACACTTGACAGTTTTAGTCGCTCTCGTGTTCTATTTATTACCAGAACAAAGTTTCGTGTCACTAAGCTCTTTCTAGATAACGACATTGTAGATCCAGGATATGCACCCATTGTATGCACTGTTGCAACGGAATATACCACGTGTGCATACCACATACCACATGTGTGCATACCACATACCCGGGGGTGTGCGGTTATAATGGATTGACAGTGACGGGGAGATTGAGGTTCAAATCCCGGTCCGGTGTAATGAGAGTGAATTTTACTTAATAGGTGTCCTCCTCTACCTCCACGCAAATACGGGTACACTTCCTGTGAAATGTTACCTTTCTCAATCATATTACATTAGTGTGATTAATGTATGCGTACAACCCGAACGTGTACTAAGAGGTGGTGAGTATGTATATAGATAGTTCTATCCAGTCCACTTCATTACACCCTATCCCTATCTTGAGCTAGTTCTACCCAGTCCACCTCATTACACCCTATCTCTATCTTGAGCTTGTTCTATCCAGTCCACCTCATTACACCCTCTCTCTTTCAGGCCTATTATGTTATCCTCCTATCTACGTCTAGGTCATTTCCAGTCAATACCCTGAACACGGTTCTAAAATATTCAATTCGCGTTGCATGTCCTTCATTGTTTATTGTACGTTAAATATTGAAATCCAAAATAAGACGACAGCTCGATACTCCTTTACTTTAAATAACACGTTATTAAAATAGACTTTATTTTCAAAGCCATGTTATCAGCAAGTGTAAACTGGTGGTATTTACGAGACAATGTTGGCAAGTCTAGCTAACACTATGACCTTGAAGGAGAGGACTCCAAAGTATTCGTTTGCTTAGAGAACACACACAATGGTCTCCCTAGCAGGCGCCTATTGAGTGACGTCACACGCCAACACACGGTCTTCGAACATAAATAAACACCGACTGTATTACTTAGAGAGTAGCCATGGTTGTAAGCTGTTATATACCACCTTTAGCTGTCAGATACCACCTTTAGCTGTCAGATACCACCTCTAGCTGTCAGATGTCCTGTTACGGGGAAGTGCTGTCGGGTGTACTAAGGGTGTTTTTTCCTACATTGTTTCCCACTCTCCGTCCACGCAAATGCGGGTATCCTTGAAAAACTTTACAATGGTGTGGATATCCGGATATCGTGGACGGGTGGTAAGACGCATTTCAATATATAATACAACACTGGCCACAGCGATAGTGTACCTGACCTAGATCTAGAGGCCGAGGTTTAGTTCCAACCAGCTGTTAGTGAAGTTGGAATCCCTCAGTTTTACACTCTCCTCCCAGGCCAATGCCAGTGCATGCCTTCCTCTTTAAAGACATTACACACAACCAACAAAACATGGACTAGGCAATTTTAAGAAGAAGAATCGAACCCAGAACTTATAACTTTCCAAAGAGAATACTTTATCTTCTTGATCATTCATTCACGTAATGCAAGAGCCTTTTTTTATCATGTTTTTATTAAAAACATACATCAGTATAGTAATACATTCAACTTAAGTCAACCAACACCTTTTACTGAATTCCGTTACGGAATTCCGTTGAATAAAACAATAATGGTTGGTAAATTGAAACACATCACACAAAAGTGATTTAAAACCATTTTATGGAACCAGCATATTGCCATAGCTTGCAGCCTTAGTAATTAGAAGCGTAAGCCTGAACAATCCTGATGTCAATATTGTTCTACATCAGCAGTTGCGCACGCGTACCAGGTCATGTTTTAGAAACAGAGATTGTTTTGCCAATTAGCAAAACACAAAGTATTGACATAAACGGTAACACAGGGGAAACATCTCTCCTTTTTTTTTTTGGTATACCACAGTGAGATTTTAGACCTTTATAAGGAGGGGGAGGGGGGCAGGAAGGATGCCAGTTGCTAGTGGGGATAATATCCTGCAGTTAGGTAGAGAGGAGGCCACCCCAAACCATCTTGAAAGTGTGAGTTAGATAATAACAGCGCAACGCTGGAAGGTCGGGTGTTCGACACCAGCTAAGGTTATAACAGCTAAGATGGTCAGGACACAGACTGCTGAGTAGGGATAGTGATAGAACGAGTACCTTTTTTTTATAAACTTTATCAATTAGTTATAAATCATTACATCACATTATACACTAGTATAGTAATTAATCTATTTCAACAAACAAGATCAAAACGAACCCCACAAATGTTTTCCGCTATCTAACCCATCCCACTAAGCCATCCTGATAAGTAAGCCCACGGGTTGGGGGGGG